>VYXF01010183.1:194368-208925 GCA_013397295.1 Polioptila caerulea | reverse complement strand
GCGGCTTCCCCGAGGGCTCAGAGAGCGCCTTCGCTGGGGGCCGCCGCAGGTCTGCCCTGTGGGGCTGGGAGTGTGTGAGCCCCGGCACACCCCGTCCCCTGCATCCGCCTCCTGCGGGGACCCGGGCCGGGCCGGCTCCTGCGTGGCCCTGCTGCTCGGGCGGAGAAGCGCTCCTGAAGCCCCGCTCACCTGGCAGAGACCGGCCGCGGACATTCGCCCCTGTCCCCGCCCATCCCGCTCCTTCCGAGCCGGCGTGTGACCGAGCAGCTCTGCAGGCGAGAGCCATGAAACCCCTCGAGGCCGTGAGGAGGGACGGGGCCGTCGGGCAGCGTGAGGGCCGGGTCGCAGGGAGACGTGTCGCTCCCTCTCACGACTGGGCACTCGGCATCTTCATCCCCTTCACTGCGGTGCTGGATTCCTTCTGCATCTGCCAGCTCAGTGTAGCGATGCTAACGGGTGGCTATGGTTTAAAAAGTTAAAAGAGGGAAGTTTGCTTTTTTGTGCTTCCTTGCGGCTCCGTGTGTAGCGATCCCTTCCCACAGAAGGCAGGGATCGCCCTGCTCACGCTCGGCAGCTGGGAAACCACTTCAGATCTGCCTTCTGCATGGGTGAGGGATGAACACGGATCCTGCCACTGTCCAAAGGACACTGCTCAGAGGAGTTCCTTTGAAAGCCATTGGTATCATCCAAGTGTGCAAAGGCAGGTGGAATTGGGCTTGAATAAACTGGTCTAGTGGAAGGTGTCCCTGCCCATGAAAGGGGTTGGAACAAGGTGGGCTTTAAGGTCCCTTCAAACCCAAGCCACTTCATGTTTCTATGATCTTGCATATCCTCGGGTATAAGTTGCCTTTCTGGACTTGCTGGTAAATAGCTGTCTTGCTTCTGAAAAATAATTTCTTCCATCCAAGCAGATGAAAATCATCGTGGCTTAAAAGCTATTTCAAAAAGTACCTGATACAAAAAGTAAAAAAAAAAATAAATTATATACAGCTACTTAAATTTTTTAAATTTTGTTTTATTTGCTCCTTAGGGCTGAGAGAAACATTCATTCAGTTACTGTGCTTCAGGGAACAGATTTAGCTTTGGTGCCTGGTCCCAGTTTGTAGGAAATTATCAGGATAAACACTAGGTGCAGGCAAGTTCAGGGAGAGGGAATGCAAGGAAGATTTTTTTTTAATCCCAGAATACTAATGTTGTGGTAATATTTCGTGAGACCTGTTGTGGCTCATCCATGGCAGGAATCTCTTGGTGCTGTGGGACTCTGCTCTGCCTGTAGAGATTCTGTGTTCTTGGAGCTTGCAGCCTGTCTCAGGCTTCACTATTTCATTTTCCTCCTCCTTTCATGTAGCCAGCCCCTGAACTGAACGGAACTGAATCATGACACTATGTTTTTTGTCCAGAAATGTCATATGTAGTCATAGTATTTAAAACATGCTACAGACTCTGGTGGTGAAACTGCAAATAGTGCTTGGCTAGGCTAGCACTCCTCACACACTGGGTGTGAAGGCAGTGGGAGCAGATTTGGGGATTGTTAATAGTTGTGCTGGCATTAGTGGGGTGCCTTGGGAGGGAACAGGATGTGCCATGGGGGAGATGCTCCCAGCTGGCACAGCAGGCCACTGCTCTTCTGGGCATCGTGCTTGCTTCTGCACATCATGTGTTCTGCCTGGCGCTTGTTTGGCCTTTAAAATCTAAATATTGGCCGCCATAAAATCTGAATATTGGCCAGCCTAAATATTTTTAGGAACATGTCATCAGTAGGACACGAGGTCAAGCCCCACTGAGTTCACTTTTCCTGTTACCACCTGTGGGGAAGGACTTTGACATGTGCAATTTCTACTTGATATGACTTTGGTCTCTCCTGGCTGGTGGCCAAAGCTAGAGAGTGCCCAGGAGCTGCTGGTGAGTCCAGCCTTGGGTGGCCTGCCTGCCTTGTCCTGGGGAAGCAGCTGGCTCCAGCTGGAGGAGAGGGGAGGGGAGGGGAGGCTGCTGAGGTCTCTGCTGCAGGGCTGCTCCTTGTGCTGCCTCGGCTGTTGCCGCTTGCATTTTTTTCCTTTTGGGTAACGGCAGTGCGTGTCTCTTCCAGGAGCTGTTTATTCAGAAGGGAACCAGTGCTGCTGGAGCACTGATTTTAAGAGTGTGTGGCTGATAAAGAGTCTCGTGAGGAGTACGACCCATCCTGGGCAGCTCCAGTTGCTCATAGGCTCCTGAATGCCAATAGCAAAAATTTACCTGATAAGGGACACAATGCCCTGGGGATACAGATGACTAGATCAAGCTCTGGTTTCTCTTCAGATTAGCAGCTAGAGGTGTAACCTGGGTATCTCTTTCTGCTGAATTTTGTTGTTAGGGTGGTTTTAAAATTTGTAACCTAAAGGTTTTTCTCCTTGGCTGCGTGGCCACACAAACCAAGAAGTTAAGCCAAAGAATACCCATACTGGCGCCCAAGAAAGAAACTTTCTGATTGTTTGTCACCCAAAACTGAGAGGTTGGGCACTGGGCAATGTGTGCCCACTTATAAGGTTAAGCTCATCCTTCATGTGGTTTGGGTTTGGGTCCCTGGTGTGTGTCTAGAGAAGGGCAGTGGAGTTGGGGAAGGGTTTGGAGAGCAAGTTGGAAGAGGCACAGCTGAGGTGGCTCAGCCTGGAGAACAGGAGGCTCAGGGGGAACCTTGTGGCCCTCTAAGTCCCTGAGAGGAGGGTGCAGCCAAGTGGGGGTCAGGCTCTGCCCCTGGGGAACAAGGGGCAGGACAAGAGGAAATGGCCTCAAGCTGTGTCAGAGGACATTTAGATTCCATATCAGGGAAAATTTCTTTACTGAAATCTTTGTCAGGCATTGGAACAGGCTTCCTAGGGCAGCGGTGGAGTCCCCATCCCTGGAAGTGTTCAAACACCTGTGGATGGGGCACTTGGGGACATGGTTTAGTGCTGGTGATGGCAGGCTGGGTTAGGGCTTGGACTTGATGCTGTCAGAGATTTTTTGCAGTGGTAATGGTTCTGTGATTGTCACACTTCCTTGTTGCACGTTGTCAGCTGGGAGGCTGCCGGTGTCTCTGGGTGGTCTCAGCTGTGCTGCTTGGGCAGGGCTCTGCAGGGGCTCAGAGGCCACACAAGTCTTGTGGTGGCTGTGATAAGGTGAGGAGGCATCTGTCTGCCCTTCTGGGATAAGTTTATCTCTACAGGGATCTACAGGTATAGAAATAAAACCCCCAAAATGGTAAAACACACTGGGCTGTGAGCTAGGGAGACATTCTCAATATGTGTGAGAATTGAAATGTAAACCACCCCCAACTAATTTGCAAGGACAGATAGGGCTGGCTTCATTCAAACCCGTGGCTCAGGCTGCCTAACCTACTCTGAGCACAGAGACACAAAGGAGTGTTTTCATGAGCTGCCTCTCTTCTTTCCTGACAAAACACCTTTATCACAGAACAATAACCTATCACTCCTTTGGATGTGAGGCAGGTGAAGGCTGTCCCACTGCAGTACCCACAAGCTCTGGACTGTAGAGACACAGTGTGGTGTTTGGGTAATTCTCCCAAAAGGCCCAAGGAGCCTCCCAGTGTGTTCCTGCTGGGTGCCTTGCACCTTGCTGCATTCTCACACAGGCCTCCCCCACTGTGATTCCCTGTGTGAATATCACCACTGCTCTGGTGGCTGGGGAGGGCTGCATGGGTTTTTTCCCTGTGTCAAATTAAACATTTGCTCTGCACAGCTGCCAGCAGGCTGTGACAGCAAGACTCATGCTGTAGGAATCAGCCTACGTTCACTAGTGTCCATCCCTGGAACTGAGATTTTTGCCCAGTGATTTAATCTGGGCATAACACAAATTTGCTGTTGGGGTGAGGAACTGTTACCTTGGAGCAGTGCCTGATGAAGGCTCGGAGCTGCCAGCAGTTCAGATTCTGTATGAGCCATCATTTTGGGGATGCAGGAAGTTAATGGTTGTCATTATCTCAGTGTGCAAAGCTGGGTACTGGTGAGAGGTGCCTGCCCTACCTTTTACTGTCCCCAGTGCTCATGCTGCTGGTGGTAGAGGGCTCATCAGCAGAGAAACTTGTCAGAAACCAAATTGTTCATGTTGGGAGGGCAGAAATCACAGGTTTGACTCTCCCATTTCTTTCATGCTTCAGAATGGTTAGTTTTATTTCCTGCATTTTCTTCCTAGCTGTTGGATTTTAGTCATTATAGAATGGTTTGGGTTGGAAGGGACCCTAAAGCTCATCTTGTTCCAGCCTCTCCCATGAGAGCCTCTCCTCCTTCCACTAGACCAAGTTGCTCCAAGCCCTGTCCATAGTTTCATTAACCTTATTAATGATTTTGCTAGTGGGATACAGAGTGTTAGATAAGGATTTTGTGGCAGTGCTCCAGTGGGTAGGATTTTCATACAGAACATCAGTGGAAAATCTTTCGGGCTGTAACCCTAACCCTCTATTTTCTCCCATGTTTCTACAGACTCTGCTTGCTGCTGGAAGATGGGAGAGATAGAAGGAACATACAGAATTCTGCAGACCCCGGGCTCTCGTTTGGGTGCCCAGAAGAGCTCAGGAGTGAGTACCCTGGAGCCAGGACAGAACCTCTTGACTGCCATGGCATCATCGCCTGCCAAAGCGCACGAGCGCGACCTCCCCATCAAAATAAAGATGTTGGACAACACAGTGGAAGTACTTGACATTGAGGTAAGAGATGTTTGAACCTGATTTCAAGTATATTGAGCCTCTGGTAATTTAAAGCTCACAAGGAAGTGCCTCTGTAGAGAGCTGGGACATTTTGAGGCAATATCTGAATGAAGATTCCTGTTGGGATTTTGGCTGCTTACAGGTAGTGATATCAGTTGCATGGCTTGTTTTTTAAAACCTTTTAAATATAACAGATGTTTTGTGTTTTTAACAGACTATAAATACAAGCACATACTATAAGGAGAGTCTTTGTTGTTTGCTTTGGGGGAACACCAAACATCTCCTGCCAAAATGTTCTTGCTTCCTGAGCCACATGCAGCTTTGTCAATTTGGCAGCTGGGAGAGCAGGAGAGCTTTGCCTTAGTTACTGATTTATATTAATTATTTTAATGGTTTGTATCCTCTCCAAGTAAACTTGCTCCTATTTGAAAGTCTTTGCTTGCTGGCACACTTTAGGAGGGATGCACCAAAGCAGTGTCAGTTCAGTGTTTCTGAAAATGTTTATTTAAAAGTGTCCTTGGGGAAATCTGCCATAAGACATAGAAGCCATGCACTTAGGGAGATTCTGCTTTGAAACAATTTTTTTCCTTCCAATTCTTGTTACATTTTCAGCATTAACCTCAGAGTTTAATTCTAGTTTGCCTGAGATCTGTTGTTAGGAAGCAACTGTGTTGTAGTGAAGATATTCAGCTATCAGATATTCTACATCAGTATCCAGCTGTAATCAGTAATTTATAATTAGCACTTGGAGCCTTAGTTGGTTGCTTAGACTCAAAAAGAGGTCTTCAAATAGAGTGAAAAAGGTGCCTGTGGAACTCAGAAGGAATAGTGGATTTGGGGATGGCTTCTACAGATTCTCTCTAGCTGTTCAAGTCTCAGACATGAAATCTGCTTGTTTTGTTTTGCTTTTTTTTTTAAGAGGGAGGCCATGCCTGTATCCTTCCAGTTAAGCACACAGTGTTTGGTACTACAAACCCACCCATCCCTCATGTACTGCATAGAACACAAAAGCCTCTTTTTACCATTTACATTATGTTAGAATATTTTTTTAGAAAATCTGCTGACTTTGGTTCTTTTTAAGGATAATTGTATTTATTTTTCCAAGTTGATGTAGATGGTGCTTTTGTGTTTTGATTCAAAAAAAGGAAAAACCTGAAGCAATACCCTCAGCTCTGTAATTTTGTAATTCAGTGCAAGGCCAGGTTTATGGGGCTTTCAGCTGGTTGTGTTGTATGTGTTTGCCATCATTAGGAGCTATCTTAGTTATTTTTATGTGGAAAGCTCTCTCTGATTATGGCAGCCACAGAAACACCTGAATTCAGGCACCAGCCTGCTGAGGCCATAATTAATATTGCTTTTCTTCATGGGATCAGTTGGAACTGAACAAATTAGAAACCTCATGCCTGATGCTGTGAGTGATGAGGAAAAGGGGTCAGCCTTGGGTCAGCTTCAGACCACTGAGCACCAAAAGGTGCAGAGTCAGCAGCTGTGGCATTACAGTCCAGCTAACACTGCCTCCATTGCCTTTCAGTTTTGGCTAAATAAGGTGGCAAATGACAGAAAACAGGCGTGAGGTATTTAACTGTGACCCTCTACCTGATTTCCTTGGTGAGCTGCTGGGATGGCAGGAACTGCTGACTGCTGTTTGTCATGGGAAATGGGAATTCTTCACTTGGGATTGAGGGCAGGAGTTAGGAAAAGGCAGTGACATTGCTGAATAGGTCATGCATGCTAGCACAGTCATTTTTCAAAAAGCACTTAGAGAAACTGGTGTTCAAGCAGCTGCCCTAGAGGAGTGGAGGTTCAGATTGCCATGCCACTTGTCTTTGCTTTTGTAATTTTTGTCACTAGATGTGAAGACAGGCTGTGATGTTGTGGGGTTTGTGTTTATTCAGGTCAGCAGTAGTTTGTCAGTGCAGTGGGACACACACCTTTCCCATGGGGTTTTGGCACTGCCTGCTCAGGGAGATGTGAGTGGTGGCAAAAGGTGGTTTGGGGTTTTTTTTTTTCCCCTATTCAAATTATTTACTCTTCTGTCTGTAAGAACTATGGCAAGTGACTTTTGTACTGGGAAGAATGGTGTGTCAATGGAAGGACAGAGTGAGTGTAGGATCAGCTCCTGGACAGCCCCTTCCCTGAGCAGTGTGGTGGGGAACCTGATGCAGTAGCCCTGTTTATTGCCCCCTGCCTAAAGTGAGCCCCAGTAGCATTTTTAAGCACGTGGGATAAACAGAGTAGCCACAGTAACAACTTAATCCATGCAGCTTTACCTTGTCATCCCTTCCTTTCTCCAAGATGTGTTTAAACAGCTGCTTCTCCCCTGGCAGAATTGGTGGTTGCCCTTGTTGGTAGCCCACTTGACTTTTTAACTTGCCAAAGAGCAAGAAAAGAGATGGACAGACTGATGTAACAGATGGAGAGAACAAAATGGGAAAGAAAAGAAAGAAAAAAGACTTTTCTTACACTGTTATTGGTGTACCAGAACAGTTTGCTAGAAGTTCCACATAGCTACATTCTACCACCTTTTAAATCCACTGTCTCTGTCCATTTACCCCATCTGTTTCATAAGGTTTGATTTCTAAGTAGAATTGTTTTAATTACCAAGAGGGAATTATTCTTTAAAGTATGTTGGGCAGAGCCTTTCTCCAGTGAATCTGATTTGAATGTTAGGGGATGGAGAAATACTCAATGTTTTCTAGAGTTGAAAAAAACTGAAAATAGGCTATTTATGGTTTCTTCTTTCCCTTCCAAAACAGATGAGAGAATGAAACATATCCTTTCAAAAGCTAGGCTGCAATATTAATTCTTTTCAGGAGTTGGGTTTTTTCCCCCCCTTTTTACTGCCAGCTTGTTTAGTCAGCTCAAATCTTGCATGTGCCATTCCATGGGGTACCTGGCCTCTTCTCTCCAAACTAAGTCTGTCCAAAATGTCTGTGGTTTGCAGACTACAAGATGAATGATTGGCAAATTCAGTTTAGTTCAGACTGTGGCCACACTTCAAAGTAATCAGGGTTTTACAGTAGAAGTTCTGCCAGGTTTCCAGATTTTCTGAAGAGATTAAAATTGGAGGCTTTTGATCAGCACATAAATGTGTCAGGCTCTTAAATAGATGGGTCTGGGCTGGGTTGAATTCACTAAAATGACATTTAATGGAAATGCTGGCATCATATGATGTTTAATATTTGGTCTATGTGTTGTTCCTTATATAGGAAATACCTGTCATTCTTTTGCATGAATTATGCTCTATGCTATGAGGAAGTGCCCCAGAAAAAGGAGTTTATGTTATTGTGCTTCAAGTTTACTGAATTGTTTGGGGAGAACTTGGTGCTTCTTCAATGGCATGTACTTCCTCTTTCAAATGAAATTTGGAAGTCAAAAACATTTGTACATTTAATATAGGGTCTGCCTGCCTGCTCCACTCTAAGGGAAAATTTAAACTGGAATTTTTTTCTTCTGTGCTAATCTTTGTTGGGTTGTTTTGAGAACAGAAGTCTGTTCTTTTTAATTTTTTTTAATGGAATGAAGTGATGATGTTGTGCATCCCTGCCATGCTGTCTGAGGGGTGCCTCTCCCTCTGACACTGGTGGACTCTATCAGGGAGATGCTCCACCTCACTGCCATTCTTGAGAACAGGTATTAGATAAGATTGCACTGTAATTCTCCCCTTTATTTCCTTATTAATTAGTGTCCTCTCACTGCTCTTGTCTGCTTTGGTGTTCATTGATGTACCCTGCAGAACTATCACATTACTACAAAACCAGAGTGGCTTATTCCACACTAACCTGAAAATGTGTACTTGGGGATTGCTCTGATAGTGATCCTGTCTTTGCTGGGCACTTCCTTGGCTGATTGAAATTTATAAATTGCATCCATAAAAGTGCAAAGCTACTCTTCATCCTTATGCTTAGAACGGAATAGAAAAACTCTGGTTATTCTGATTTCTGTGCAGTTTGCAGTTATCTGTGATTGAAAAGGTGCCATGAAAGTGGCTTTCTTTTGGATGCCCATTGTTTTACCAGCCACTGGAGGCCCTGAAATCAGGGGCTGGGCTGGGCTGCAGGAGGTTTTTGGGATGGCAAAAGGAGCAATCTGACTGCAGTATCCTTCCCATGGTTTGGAGAGAGTGTTTCCCACTGGTGCACACAGCAAAATGCTGCTCTCAGCAGCAGTGTTCTGGTAGCATTAGTGCCCCCAAGCACTTTCATGAGGATGATGCAGAAATGATGTGACTTTTAACTGCTGTTACTGGGCAATTTTAAGTAAGAAATGTGTGTGTGTTCAAAATGCAGTGGAACAGGCAGCCCAGTCCCAGCTCTGGGCTCTGCCTGGCTCTCCCTGTGCCTGCTCAGACCTTCCTTTCATGAAAGCTTTTCCCCTCTGTGCTGTGAAAGTATTAACAGCTTAAATATGTGAGGAGTCAAGGGATAGTCTGCTGCTGAATCCTATTAAGTGCTGTGCTGGAGGAATCGAGGTGCTGTTGGTCAGCTCAGTGTTTTTCTTCCCTAGCCAGGAAGAAATAGTCAAAATTCCAGAAAGAATCATAGCCAGATGTTTGTCATTGCTTCGGTTTGAGTCTCCTAAATATGGCAAATAAGCTGCCTGAGGACTTATTTTTATCTGACCTCAGAAGAGAAACTTAGTAATTCACTATTTTAAATTTGCAATTATTATAGGGTTGAAAAAGAAGGTAACGAAAGCTTTGCATTTTGTGTACTGTTTGATTCCACTATATATTTTTTAGGCCTGTTATTTTGTGTTTGGAAGCTTGGCTTTTTTGATGCTGTGTAGGAATGGGTGGGGAAAGGTGAAACCACAGCCATTTTATTGACATTTAGAGTGTGTGTTTTGTTCATTCCAGTGTTTTTTAGTTTTGTTTCTTTTTTTTTTTTTAGGAAAAATGTGAAAGTGTATGAGCCAAAATTATTATTTTACACTTCTCTTGACCTTAGGTGTCATATTTATATGTAAAGAAAATTGAGTTTTACTGCAGTAAATAAAAAACAGTCTGAATGTCCCTGTACAAAAAGTTGATTATGTGGCACATGTCTTAAAACACAGAAACCATTCAGGAAAATGGTGATCAAGTGTTATTACAGTCCTTGAAATATTAATGTAGTGGATTGAATTCCTGAGTTTGTGTGGCTAGGCAGGTGTTTGTTTCTGTTTTCATTATCTAGTGATGTAGGATAGTGAAAATCAGCTGAAAGAAGTCTTGAGCCATTCAGCCAAAATGGCTGTAGGAAATGCCATATCCCACAATAAACTCAAAATAAGAACTCCACTGGAAACCTTTTAAACCTTTTTTGGGTGTGGTTGACATTCCAGGTTGGGCCCACAGATGGGTAATTCTACAAAATATATGGAGCCTGAAAGGGAAGAAAACCCAAAAGCAAACCAACAATCAGCCCACGGGCAGATGAAGACAGCTACAGAAGTTCAGTGTGCTAAGAGGCAGATCAGAGAAGTTTTAGGTTTGTGCCTGCTGGAAAAAGGGACTTGGAGTTGAGCAAGAATGGTGTGTCATGGTGCTCTCAGGGTTCAGAGCAGCACAGACTTGGGATTTAGCTAAACAGGGTTGCAAAAGCACAGCTGTGTGTCAGCCCTTTCTCCTTGCAAGCAAATTCATGTTTGGGGAAGGCTGTGCTGCCTACTTGGGTGAGAGAGAGGGTGTGTACATTGAATATTTAAAAAGTTGGGCTATGGTGGCAATGCCTGGCGTGAGAGATTCACTGTTCAAGGCTGGAGTGTTGGATATGGCAGGGGGATAGGCCCCTCTCTCTGACAGAGCAGTCATTCATTAATAAAAACAAGAATTAGAAAAGGGAAAAAAACACTAAAAAACCAAAAAAGAGACTCTCTTAGAGCTGTGTGACCTATCATCAACTGAAATAATGAAGGAAAAGTGTTGCTGTGCCCTCAGCCCACTTCTCAGGCGGATAGCCTGAAGCCAGTGGTGTAGGAAACTCCTGCTGGCAAGGGGGAAGTTAGAAAAGCTCAGCCTTATCTAATCTTGCCTGTAGGTATTTATTAACCCATCACCATGTTATCAAACCTCTGCTCAAAGTACAGTGGGGAGTGATGTTAGGACAGCTGCTACAATTTCAGTTTTGCACAAAACAAAAGGGAGTTTGGGCCTTTTCTGTCAAAATACCCAATTTGTGTTTGGCTTTTGTGCAAGGAATCTGCCATAACTGTCTTCTATGTGTTTTAAACCCTTTCCTTTGGGCAGATTTCCTCAAAGCAGTGTGTCAGCCTGGTGTACCCTGACACCTTGCAGGGGAAGTGCAGTACCTGGGAGCTGTAGCACCTCTCCTAGGAGAGAAGGCTGGGAGAATTGGGATTGTGCAGCCTGGAGAAGGAAAATCTCTGGGGAGACCTTTTTGTGGTCTTTGAGCACCAAAGGGGCTCCAGGAAAGCTGGAGGGGGACTTGGGACAAGGGATGGAGTGGCAGGACAAGGGGAAATGGCTGCACACTGTCAGAGGGCTATGAGTTTGTTTTTCTCTCTTCCTGAGGTTGGACTTTATGGCAGAGGGGGATCTGCTGTGTAGGGAGTGATGTTTGAGGAAACAGCAAATAACACTTGGCTGGATTCTCCTGCTCTGCTCTGGTGACAGCCCAGCAGGAAGGCAGGGAGCTGCTGCAGTGAGTCTGGAGGAGGCCACAGAGATGCTCCAAGGGCTGGAGCCCCTCTGCTCTGGAGCCAGGCTGGGGGAACTGGGGAGGTTCACCCCGAGAAGAGAAGGTCCAAGGAGACCTTAGAGCCTCTTCCACTGCCTAAAGGGGTTCCAGGAGAGCTGGAGACAAGGGAAAAGGGATGGAGTGACAGGACAAGGGGAAATGGCCTCCCTCCTAGCAGGGCTAGATGGGATATTGGGCAGGAATTGTTCCCTGGGAGGGAGGTGAGGCCCTGGCACAGGGTGCCCAGAGCAGCTGTGGCTGCCCCTGGATCTCTGGCAGTGTCCCAGGCCAGGCTGGACAGAGCTTGGAGCAGCCTGGGACAGTGGGAGGTGTCCCTGCCCATGGCAGGAGGTGGAATGAGATGGGCTTTCAAGTCACTTCCAACCTAAACCATTCTGTAATTCTATGAAAGCCCAGACCAAATCTGGTGAATGTGGGCATGGATGATGGTTTTAAAGCAAAAACATAATTAATGGAGAAAGACTTGCAATTGTAGTGAGGTGTTTGTGTGTTTTTTATGATTAGAGGAAAGCAAAGTATTTTCTATGTTTAAAAAGACTTCAAAATTTAGAGTTTTATTTATATATGCATATGAAGCTGTGCAGGGTCCCAGAAGCACCTACAGTCTGAGTGACCAGGTCTGGGGGAATGACTGCAGAAAGCTTCAGGGACTTGGTGCAAGTAACAAAGTTCAAGGGGGAAGAATTGAGATCAGTGTCCTGACTTCTTGTTCCTTTGTTAGCTTGTGTGAACAAAGGAGGTGCTTAGACTTTGTTATAAACCTGAATTTTGGATCAGCTCCCCGAAAGCTGCTCCTGTCTGTGATACTGTCACTGTTGTCACCTGGATGTTTAATTATTAACAAGCAGGAGCTCTGGTGCCAAATCATCCAGCAGGACCTGTGGAACTCTGTCCAAGGATGTAGCCCATGGTGTTCATTTGTGTGACTTCCTTCTTCCCCAAGTAGCCTACAGCAGTTTTAGTCCAAGTAGTTCAGCACAGCACCATTTCTAAAAACTTGGCACAATTTTTTGTCTCTCTATGCTCTCTACCTAAGTACACATTTTCCAATCTCATTCACGTAATTCCCTCCCTTTTGGGAATGTTTTCCCATGTCAACCAAATGTTGTTTTTCCTACTTTCAGGCATCCAGCAAGTCTAGCCACTCTGGAAAAGCTTGTTTGTTGGGTAGAGCTGGTTCAGTGCTTTGACACTGCCTTAAATGATCCTTTAAATGATCCTAATTTTAAAGCTAGCCTTAATTAAATGAGCCAGAGGCTTCCATTTCTAGAATAATTTGCCTGGCTGTGGATTCTCCTTAAGAAAACCCTGACAAAACCACATCAAAACCAACCACTGAAGTCTTAGGACAAAAAAAAAAAAAAATCATGGGGAGGGAGTCTTAGAATTTTTTTTTTCTAGACAAAAAATGCCCAATATAGAGTGTAATAATGGAACTTAAAATAGCTCTGAGATTTTTATTTGAATTTGCAGCTTCCATAGTTGAGTAAATGGTATTTCAGTGCTGTGTGGAAATACTGGAACACAGTAATTCTTCTCTCTGTAACATTATAGCTTCTTCTTTTTAATAAAGAAGAACTTCCAAGATGAAGGTACACTCCTCTATCTCATTTTGTGATAATGAAGCCACATCCCGTGCTCTGTAAGCTGTTAAGTGCTCTGCAGACTATTCTTGGTTTGGTCTTAGTGAAGTAACCTGTAGCTGGGACCTGTCAGTATAGAAGGGTGGATAGAATAAAAGCATTTAAAATACCATTTTCTTCACAAAGAGTTAAAAAATTGAAAGCATTGAAGCTCGAAGTTATTGTTAAAAATAGTATTAAAAATAAAATAGTATTGAAGCAATTTGAGCACATGAAAACAGTGCTTGACAGAGTTGTTACCTGCTGCTTGTTTTTGTGGGGAATCAGGGTGTATTTTCACAGGAGCTACTAGTTCCTATAAAATGGAGGAAACTAATAAAGTACTGAAAAGGAAAGTGGTTGTTTCTTGCTTTTCCAGTCTGCAGATTGAATACTAGAGAGCTGTAAGGTCATCTTGTTTCAGCCATGAAAGCACAAAGTTAATGGCTGGTATTCCTTGCCATCTTAGATGATTTCCTTCTTTCTAACAGAGATTCTAAAGTCCACCCTGTATTCAGAAATGCACTTTTGTTTATATGTGGCATTAATGATGATTATTAACAGGGAGTTTTGAGGGTGTTTTTTCTGTCTCACGCTTCATTTGGACAGAGATCTAAGAGATTACAGAAGGCTTGGAGATAAACAGAGCTACAAACTCACCAAAATGTTTGCATATTTCTGATTAAGAAAGGAAATAACAAGTCTATGTTTAGTTGCAAATTGTCTACTTTATTTAATTTGCCAAAAAAATGAAAAATCCCTTTTTCATTAGGAAGACTTCTAAAGTGCCCTGAAGAAGAAAAACCAATAAAAATCCATGTTAAAGTGGCCTTTATTAAATCAGTTTAGTTTGCCTTGGCCAGTCACAGGGTGCTCTGTGTTGGCTGCTTGTGGGTGATGCCAAATCTGAACTTGTGCCTCTCAGGCACATCCACTGTTAACCAGAGGATTTGGTCTCCTGACAGTTGCAGGTTTCTGTGAAACAAAAATCCAAGGTGTTTGCTAGGGTTCAGTGGCTCTGGCTGCACAAGAATTTCCATTCTATACCTCAGCTCTGTAACTTCTTTTTCCAAACTCTTGACTTTTTGGGCTGATTTTTCCCTTCCAGCTTCTCTGGTGCCAAAAGTGGATTTCTTTTTTGGAAAGCTGGAGCAAGGGCAGCTTGCCAGTTTTGGAAGATGAGAATACTACTCCTTATGAAAATACTGGGGTTTTTGGTTTTTAAATTCAAATATGGGGAAGCAGGAAGTGAGGATGTTCTGGAAGACAAGTTTGGGAGGTAGAGAGGAAGCACTGATTTTGATAATATTGAGCTACAGTCTCCTGAAAATCCTAGGCTATGAGTTTGTTTTTCTCTCTTCCTGAGGTTGGACTTTATGGCAGAGGGGGGATCTACCGTGTAGTGAGTGATGTTTGAGGAAACAGCAAATACCAGAGCAGAGCAGGAGAATCCAGCCAAGTGTTGACAGCCCAGCAGGAAGGCAGGGAGCTGCTGCAGTGAGTCTGGAGGAGGCCACAGAGATGCTCCAAGGGCTGGAGCCCCTCTGCTCTGGAGC
>VYXF01010183.1:114691-194333 GCA_013397295.1 Polioptila caerulea | reverse complement strand
GCAGTGTCCAAGGCCAGGTTGGACAGGGCTTGGAGCAGTCTGGGATAGTGGGAGGTGTCCCTGCCCATGGCAGGAGGAGGAATGAAATGAACTTTAAGGTCCCTTTCCACCCAAACCATCCTGTGATTATATGGTTCTATAAAACAAAAATAACTACTGTTATTACTTTAAAAAAATTATTTCTCTTTTATTCCTCTGTCCTAAGCATTCCTAATATTAAATATGCTTATTCTTGGGATAAAATAAAAAATAGAGATATCTCCTTGAGGCAAGAAACTTCAGCTGGCAATACTTGTTCCTATTTGATGCTATCTTAGCACTGAGCAGTCTGGAGGTGTAGCTTCTCTTGCCATTACTGCCTGCCAGGGTACCCTGCTGGCACTTGCACAGCTCTGAGGGAACTTTTAAAGCTTGATCTCACTATAGAAATCAATTAGAAATAAATCTATCCTACTGAACAGTCTTCTAATGATGGCTTGTTAATATTTTCTACAGTACAGTTAGGCTGATGTCACAGAGCAAAGCTGTTGTTTGCTGCCTCTTTAGTTTTTTTCCCCTGTTTTTTTCTTCTTGCTTTTTACATGAAATAATTCAGTAATATCAGTAGTCATTGTCTTGGCAGAAAATAAAGAGTAATTGAGAAGTTTGGAATGGAAAGTATGCCGTGTTGTGAATTTGTATTGAAAGCAGGACCTTTATGAAATGCATTCATGCAGCTGCTTGCCCTGATGTCAAAATTGCAGTAATTAAGAAATGACTTCAAATATTTTGCTTTGTGCTGCTTTTATGCAAATTAAACAATGACATGGAGCTGCCCACTATGTTACTTTCATTTTTATCTACTTCAAAATATTCAGCTCTTTGGAAAGGATGGTTAGAAATGTAATAAACAACTTGAGGAATCAAATAGTTCTAGAAGGAGTTTTCCCAAAGAATTTGAGGCATAATAATAAAAGATTGTGTTGTGTCTCAAGCTTTTGAACCCCATTTTTATTTTAAAATAAAATTAATACTGTTCTTTCAAAATGTGACATTTATCCTTTGAAGGATGCAAAACGATACTGAGCTTAAACTGGGGTTTTTCTTAGCTTTTCATTGTAAATGACACCCAAAATTACCATTGGTAGCCCAAGCAAAATTATTTTACACTTTTAACATTTGGATGGCACCTCTATAATTTATTCAGTTGCCAAGTGCTTCCAGCTCCAACCATCAATATTTCTTCATCTCCATTTTCTCTTGAAGGAGTGTGGACTTGACTGTGGAAGGAGAGAAGTGCCAGGGATCTGTGCCATACAGCCTCTTTTTTTGGGAGACATGGAGGCAGCTAGATTGTCTGCAGGCATGGAACTTGGTGGAGCCAAGAGACATGGCTCAGTTTAAATGGCAGAAAGCTGTGTAGTAGAATCCAGTTGGGATAATTTTAATGCCTGTGTGGAACTGGCCCTGCACACAGATTTCTTGATCAGTGCAGCACACAGTTTGGCTGTAAAACTTGTCTGATTGTTAGCAGGCATCTTTCATGGGTTAATCCAAGTGTATCAGTTCTAACAGAAGGTGGTTGGCACCAGAATTGCTTCTTGTTTCACAGATGAGAAATCAGGGGCCTGGGTCACAGGACACATCCTATTCTAAAGGTTTGTAGATCTGTCCATGAAAAGGCAAGGTGCATGTCCCACCTTCTGCACATGAGGTTGGTCAGGGTCCTGCTGCCTCCCCACAAACATTGCTGGCTGAAAAGTGTTCCCTTCTTGGATCTGTGGGGCCTGGGAAAAGGAGGTGTACCACAAAAGGTGTGTGGGTACAGACCCTAACAAACCAGAGTCCTGCTATGCTTGAGGGTATTCTCTTCTGTTACTATTTGAAGATTTATGCACAAGTCCATAGTAAGAAATATGTTTCAACTGGAATTAAAAAAGTTAATTTCCAAAATGCATTTCTCCAGGCATATGTGTCTCCTGTGGCAGAGTCTGTAACCTGCATGGGAAATGTGCTGGAGACAGCAGAGAAAGAATGTCATTTACTGGAGGTGTGGCTTGCCATTGCCTGTATCAGTCCTTGTTTCATTGTCACCATTTAAAAACCAAAACCTGTACCTGCAGTCTTCTGCAAGCACAGATTTTGGCTAAAAGTGTTCAGCTGCATTCTCAGCAAGAGTATGGCTGTTTAGACATCACAAAACTTGTTCAGAAAAGGAGGTGAGTACTCATGTTCATGTACCATGTCAGCACTCAGCCTGGCCTCTCTGTATCTCTGCACTCACTGAGAACTGGATCATTTCTCCTCACATGCAGTTTGATTTGGGGGTTTCAGCATTAGTGGCCTGAGCCAATGTGATACCAAGAAACTTTTTGAATGATTTGTGTTTGCATCAGATCAATTCACCTGTCTGAAGCTGTGGTTGCTCTTACAGGTACCATGGCTGGTGAAAGCCTGAGTGAGAGATACAAAGCTGTCTTGTGTCATTCTCTGTCCTGCTTCTGTGCTTTTCTCTGAAGTTACAGGGTTGGATCCAGTCAGCTTTGCTCACACCACTGTGGATACCAAAGCTATTTCAGATTTACAGCACTGCAGGGCTGTCAGACTTTTTCTCTATGAAATGTTGGGGTTTTTGTGAAGTGTCATAAAGGCATTTGCACAATTCTAAAAACATCGACAGCTTATATCTTTTTCCTGAAAGAGGCAATCAATTTTGTATTTTTTGTGCATCTCAGTCATGTGAAACTATTTCCCCAATGTTCACCTTATTTTTTATCTTTTAGGCCTAAAATCGCACATTTTTGCTCTCATATATTTTAATTTGCATTGTATTAAATTACTCTAATTCTATCCCTTATTTGGCTTTAAAATGATGAAGGGTAGATTTAGATGAAATGTTGGGAATAAATTCTTCCCTGTGAGGGAGCTGAGGCCCTGGCACAGGGTGCCCAGAGCAGCTGTGGCTGCCCCTGGATCCCTGGAAGTGTCCAAGGCCTGGCTGGATGGGGCTTGGAGCAACCTGGGCTAGTGGGAGGTGTCCCTGCCCATGGCAGGGGGGGGAACAGGAGGAGTTTGCAGGTCCCTTCCTACCCACACCAACCTGTGCTTCTGTGATAATTTATTATAATGCCTAATACTTTTAAAGGAGGTACTATTCAGAGCACATAGAGTCATTACAGAACTCTGTGCCTGCTTTGATGGGAAGGTCATAGGGTGTTCCATCACTGGACTTCTCCAAATGAAAAAACCCTGGTGGCATCAACGTTGCCAGTGTGTGCTGCTGGATCAGCTGGCCAGCCAGAGTGCTGCCACACGCTGTCACCACAGGCCCAAGGTGGAGCTTGGTGGCCACACAGCCTCCTGCTGCACCCTGCTAGGGTCTGTGTGCTGCTGGAACGGGCTGTGACAGCCTTTTGGGTTCTCTCCTGAGTGATGTGTGCCTTCAGAAATGCTGCTTTTCTCCAGTCACACAGGGAGGGATGCTGGGAGCCAGCTGGGTGATTGACCCAGCAGCTCCAAGTGTTGCTGGTTTGGGGGTGCTGTGCAAGTTTCCTGTTCTCTCCTGTGTTGCTGTAGCTGCTTTCTGCTGATGTTTGAGGCTAACTTGGCTCTCACAGGACACGCCCTGTTCAGAGGCTTCTGAAGGTTTGTAGATCTGTCCATGAAAAGGCAAGGTGCATGTCCCATCTTCTGCACATCAGGTTGGTCAGGGTCCTGCTGCCTCCCCACAAACATTGCTGGCTGAAAAGTGTTCCCTTCTTGGATCTGTGGGGCCTGGGAAAAGGAGGTGTACAAGAAAGGGTTCGTGAGTAAGTCTCTTGAGGGAGAGATTCACTGGAAGGACTGCCCAGGAGCACGGTGAGAGGAGGTCTGGTTGGGTTCCTGCTGGCTGCAGGCATTTCCAGCCTGCTTGGTGCACAGGCTGTGTGTGGCCCTGGGGTTCCTGGTGTGGGAAGGAGCGAGGGGTCTGTGTGGAGCAGGGATTTGGCAGCTCCTGCTCCCTGTGCTGCAGCTGAGGCAGCACAGCACTCAGCTACACAAACAAACGTGGGGCTTTATTGAGGGAGCCGCAAATAGCCCGCAGCTGCTCTCCTCAGCTCTCTGCTGACCCTGCTGGCAGCAGGACACTGCCTGTAGGTGACCTCCAGTGGCCCCTTCCAACTTCAGTTCCTCTGCTGCCGTGAAGGATTTTTGTATGGAGTCTTGCCTGTAAACATCAGATGTTTGTGTGTTACAGTGACAAGAACGATGTGAAAAACCTTTGTCCAGTTTATAAACATGCCATTTGTTTTTGCTGTAAACTTATTCTTGTTTATTCTTCTTAATCTCATTGTAACTTTTTTTTATTACTTCCTTAGTCAAAATGTTACGGCCAGACATTATTGACAGAAGTTTACAAGCATCTGAATTTGATTGAATCAGACTACTTTGGGATTGAGTTCCAGAATATCCAGTCCTATTGGGTGCGTACAGTTCCCTGACAAATCTGGTACAGTAAAAAGGTTGGGTGAATGCAGCTCCTTGAGTGACAAAAGTTTCTCAGTCTGCTGCAGTTTCCTGTGGTCTCCTGTGGGATTATCTCTTGGATTCTTGTAAATCTGTTTCACTCACCAGAATGATGAGGGCTATTAAAGCAGAAGGGAGGATTCAGGTCCTGCTTCTTGTTCAATCTCAGAAATTGTATAAAGCAGTTAGAGAGCTGCTGATGTTCCCACTTGCAGAAATAAAATCATCCTTTCCTCTGAAAGGAGAAACATGAACTCAGAGTGTACTCTGCAGAGTGCTTATAAAATCAAATTATGGTGTGTAATTTTAGTAGTGTTCATATTTATCCTCAGTTAATTCAGTCTTCAATTAATTTTCCTGAAGAGCCATTACAAACCTCTTTCTAATCAACACAAACCTCAGCAGGCACACAGGCCTGCAATCTTTTTAAATCATTGATCTAGATCAATGCTGACACCTTTAAGCCTCCTGTCACTTATCCTGTATCTTGCAAAGAGGACAGTGTGGCTTCTAAACTAGAAAATGCTCCCCAGACTTTCCTTTAATTTTGTCTTGTTTTGGTTTTTAAAAGTTTTTTTTTAAATTATTTTTTTTTTTTAGTTTTAGGACTCACATGCAGAGAATATGACTGAGAACATAGGGGATGCTAATGGCACTAATCCATGCTGCTCTGGAGCTGAGCAAATACACTAAAACTTGTTTAGTTTTTGTTTCTTGTGCATGGAATTCCAACTGTTTCTGCAGCTAATAAGGTTCTTAAAATCCTCAGCTGTCTCTCAAACAGAGCTGTGGCTAGTAAGGACCAAACATAATTGTCTTGTAACAATTTTCTCTTTGGAAGAGTGGGGAAAATAAATGGTTGAGCTTCCAGAATATTTTGCATTACCTTTATGGATGCTCCCTTTACTAGAACAATAGTCTGTCTTTGAAAATGTGCATGTCAAAAGAGAAAAACTAGTAGGAAGTTAATATTGAGTAAAAACCCTTAAGTAGGTAGGTAAGAGTGACAAAAATAGCATGGAAGGGAAAAAACTGTTGGACCTTTTGATGTTCTGCAGACTTTGTGTAATTCTGCAGCCTGGCTCCTGTCAGACTGTGGGTTTTGGCAGGACTCCTGCCCCCTTGGCACTGGGGCTCTGCTTTTGCTGACTTGGCCCTTCTTCTGTCCAGATGAGCTTTAAGCACAGATCAGTAGCTTTTCTATTGATGCATGAGAAATATAAATTCAAACAGATAAGTACACTTTTTGTAAAGCAAAGGAATGACTGCATTGAGGAAGAAATGCTACTCATAAATTACTGCTTAATTTGAATTTGCTTTTGATGTTTTCATATTATATTAAATAAGAATGTAAGTTTGTAACTTTTTTCTCTTCAATTTCAGATTTGGCTGGAACCTATGAAACCTGTTATTAAACAAGTACGGAGTAAGTAGTTTCAAAAAAGGAAGTTTTCCTTAATTTACATCTTCTTTATGTGGCTTGCTTTCACAATTACTACTTGATTTACTGGTTGTGCTTGCCTGTAAAATACACATGGCAAGGGTGATAGTGGTTCCTGCTGGGGCATGCTAACCTGACATTTTAATAGGTAGTTTGTGATGGGAATGGAAACTTCCTGCAGGTAGGGTTCTTTCTCTGATAAATATCTGGGGAGGTTGGGTCAGCTGGTGTTAAAGTGAAATATAACACTTGCTCTGCTGGCTTTTGGGAGTTGTGTTGTCATACTGTGGGAAGAAAAAGGAACATTTTGGCTGATTCCCACATCAGCTCTTTGCACCTGCTCAGGAGCAGCTTCCCTGGCTGCTGGCTGCAATGTCAGAGCCTCTGCCTTGGCTCTGGAGTGTGGTTGTGCTGCCTGGCCAGCAGGATCCTGCAGTAGTGACACTGTCTTGTCTTTATACCACCTAAAAAGTGCTCATGTGACAGGCACTTTAAAGGCCCAAAATAGGTGAAGAATGCAGGAAACTGGTTGGTTCTTCAGATGTTGAAGGATTAGATCCAACTTTTTGTTTTTTCTCTGTAGAGCACAGTTAAACAATTTGTTTATTTTGTGGTTCTGAGTGTAGAGGCTTTGTGGAAGAACAAGATCAGGAGGGTGTGGTGGATTCCTACTCCTTTCCAAATCTTAATTGAAATATGTTGAAAATGAGTACTGGGAAGTAGCTTTTAGCTACTCTTCTGTCTAAAATTGATTGCCAGAAAGGATGAAATCATCAATTCTAGCTAATTTTCTAACTATAAGGTCATGATTTTTGACTTTTGTCAACATTGTTTTTAGGCAGAAGAGCCAAATCATCTATAAAATAGGACTCCTTTAGGAGAGTACAGAATATTTTCACTCTCTTTTCCCTGCCAAAAAGATATTGGGAGTGCCATCTTTTTAAGTGCTCCTGGCTAGAAGAAGTTATGTCCCAGTCCAAAGATGTGGTGGCTCACAGGTCTGCAGTGCTGCTTGGTCACTCCTTCTCTACCCTCTCCCATAAATCATGGAAGCTTGACCTTAGACCACAGAGAGTGTTCCCTGGTGATACAAAAATCGTTCTAAAATAGTCTAAAATCATAGGGATGTACTAAGATTTATGGCTGCTTTACAGTCTACCCCCCCATGTTGTGTTGCCAGTGAAATGGAAATATTTCTTTAATTTTTTTGTTAATATTGTTATTATTTAATTTTTTGTTAGTATTAGTCTGTAAGAGATACCAGTTGTCTGGATAATGTTCATGTTCTGAAATCAATTTTAAATGGACTGAAATGTCTTATTTTCTATATATTGGAGGTTTTGTCTGGTTGTTTTAATTTTTTTTTTTCTGTAGAATGTAATGATTTTGAAGTTAAACTTCTAAGTTTTGTCCAGCAGCAGGAGAACATGAATGTCATGGCCTTTAAGGTGATCTTGCTCAGCTTGTTGGCTGATGCTGCTGGTGATTGCTGTGCACCTGCAGATAGGCACTTCTGAAAAACAAAAATTCTTGATTTACTCCCAGTTAGTTCTGGCTTTGTGACATCCATTGAACTTTGTCTTGCGTGCTAAGGTTTGGAGTTTTAAAAATTAATTTCAAATTAATGCAATCAGTTTTACTACTGAACCACTGCAGATGGGAAGGAGTTTGGATCCAAATTTCCAGGATACCTCCTAACAGGCACACAAGTATCAGGTTGACAAATGGGTACCTTCTCTGAGATGCTGCCACTTTACACAATACAGTAATTAATGGGTAATTTTGCCTCACATCCTTTTTGTTTCTTGCTTTTGTTCAGACTTGGCTTCTTAAAATAATTTCTACATTTTGGTTAAGACTAGGCAAGTGTTTCTTTTCCTGATTTAAGTGGAACTTATTCATAGAGGAAGGGCAAGACTGGCTGAACAAAAAGAGGAGGGTTGTGCTACAGAAGCACAAATATGGAGTATAATGTTTTAAAGTTTTTATATTCATTATCATTTGATGTAAGTGATGCTTGAATCACTTCCAAAATTGCTCCCACATTAATACTTCCACTTGATTGGCATCAGTAATGTGCAGGACTGTTCTTTACCTTGTGAAGGTCTTCCAGAGGCTCAGAGTATTTTCAGAAATTGGATGTAAAGTTTTGGTCCTAAAACTATTTCTTTTCCTCACTTGGTCTATCTCTAGAACTGTGGAATCTTCAGTCTCTGTCAAATGTGGGCTGTGTCATTATAGGGTGTTATTTCCAGCCTCCTTTCATTTCTAGATACTACACTGTAATTAGGATGTGGATTTTAGGGTGGGTTTTTTTTGTTCACCAAAGCTTTGGTAATTCTGGAATTGGAGGCTGGGAGCTGCTTTTGTCACAGCTGTGATAGCTACTTGTCAAAAAGCAAAGTTTGATCTCATTAGCACACGAGAGGATGAGTGAAGGAATGTTTGGCCTGTGGGAATCAGGTATTCCAGACAGAAAATATCAGTGTACTTTGGAGCTGATGAGGTCAAACTGGACTTCCTTAAGCTTGAAGAGATCTTAGTGCTTAAAATAAATTAAAGCAGGCTGCTTGTGCTCCAGCAAGTTTGCTTTATTTTTCATTTGGCTGAGTTTATTTGGAAACAGCAGTGGCACAGGGAGTCCTGGGGGCTCTGCCTGGCTCTGCTCCAGAGGGTGCCTGTGGACATCAGGTGGGTGCTCAGCAGGCTCCTGTAAGCACAGGCTGCCCAGTGCTCTGCCTGCCTCTGGAATATTCAGCCTCATTTGCTTCCAGGCAGGAAAAACGATGGGAAAATGGTGGTGCCCAGTCCTGGTGTGGTGAGAGACTCTTGAACCCTGCAGTAATTCCTTCAGAAATGCAGGTGAAACAGGGATTGTTGTTCCACAGGCTGAGTTGTGATGCTGGAACTGTTAATTTAGAGCATTATGGACTGTTCCCAATAGTGACCAAGGGGTCTCTCTAATTTTGAAAATTAAATTAGTGCTCTGCCTGTTGTTGAGATGAACAAGAGGAGTGTTGAAAATGGGAAGGAATGGGTATTGCCAGGCATGCTGGGAGCAGGCTGCAAACACCCTTTTATCTCCATGGGGAGCCAGCCAGGTCTGCTGGCATCAGTCCTGAGGGTGGAGGAGCTGTGGGGAGCTGTGGGATGTGTCTCCCTTCTGGCACCCTCTCCCTGGGTCACCTCTGGTGTCTTTTATGCAGCCCAGTAGCTGCTTTGGGGCATTACAGATTTCACATGGCCTGAGACTCTTTTTCCAGCATTCAGCCTGCAGACTCACCTTGTCTGTGGTACCCAAGTTCCTGTGGAAAACAGAGGAATATCATTGTATTGATCTCACCAATATAAAAACCCAAAACCAAAGAACACAAACTAAAAAAACTCCACCATACAACCAACTATCAACAGAAAACGCCACTACACTCTTTTCACTAACAATTCCTATCACATCATAAAAATAAACCAAAAAAGAAAAAATAACCATATAAAACCCCACACAACAAATCACACAAATTACTAAAAAACCAAAAATCAAATCCACTTACCAAACTCAAAACCATTCAATTAACCCTAAACATTACTAAAAAAAAACCCAACCAAAACTCTACCTGTACACTAATTCATAAATAATAATCAATACTTCATAAAAATAACTTAAAAAGTAAAAAAAAAAACTAACAACATAAAAAACCCAATCTAAACTACTAAAAATTAAAAAAAATTACTACTAAAATAAAAAAATTACCTATAAAAATTCACCATATAAATACCCATATCCCCAAAAATCAAACTAATAAAAAGCACCAAAACAACAAAAAACTAATCATACTACAAAAATAAAAATATCAAAAATAAATTAACACCAAAAAAAATTACTCCTAACTCAATAAACCCATAATACCTCAAACCATCAAAATAAAAATACCACCTCTAAATAAACACAAAACCAAAAAATAAATCTCACCATAAACAATATTTCTCACTTGACATGGACAGTGTACACCAGAGCCTGCTGTGGTTAGCTGGGTTTGAAATCTGGCTAGAATTTCTTTGTGTAGTTTCTCTGCCTGTTGGCAAAAAGAACATGCCTGTGTTTATGGAGAACACTGGGGGTTTTTTGTGAAATTACCAACTTTTCTTCTAGGGCCAAAGACTACAATGCTTCGTCTGGCTGTCAAGTTTTTCCCTCCAGACCCAGGTCAGCTGCAAGAGGAATATACAAGGTAAAGTATTTTTGGAATTATTGGGCTTGCTTTATGCACTGAATTAAGAGAGTAGGAAGGCAGCACAGCTGCTTCCAAGCAAAACTGAGGTGGGAGATGAGTGACAGAGCACTTACAGTGAATGTTATTTTCAGCAGACATGTGTTGGCTGAGGAATGTTATCAGAAAAAAATACTTTTCAAAGCAGAAAACAGCACAGGTTAGGGCTTTCCAGCATCATGGTGTCAATGCAGAAAATACTAACTTTTATAAACACTGTCTATATTTCAAACAAATATAAAATAATCAGTACATATTTTAATAAGTGATTTAGATTTTCAAACACTTCGCACTTGCAAACGCATTTTACTGTTCACAATTTTTACTGTTCACATGCGTTATTCTTGGGGATTGCTAATTGATCAGTTAAGCAGCCCTATCCTAACCTGCTATCACCTGGGGATCTGGTTTGAAACCTGTGCCTCTAACAAGGACATTACCCAGATGTTGGTGTGTAAAGAGCTTGTTTAGTGCTTTTCACAGTTTCACTGCTTTAAATTGGAATTCCTCTTTGAGAGGTTCCTCATTATCCTTCAGATGTGTTTAAGAACAAGCCAGCATGACAACTGTTGTGGTTGTTTTGTGTAAGGAGAAATACTAACTAAATATTTCCTTTGCACCAAGTTTTCTTATATTCACTGCTGTTTCATATATGAAATTCATTAGGAATGCAGCTTTTTAGAGCAGGAGCTCTATTTTGCCTATTTATTGAGTATTTATGGTCTGCACTTAGAGCATCTGGGTAGCTAATGATGCTGTAAATGATATTGTATTCTTAATTCACTGAAGAAACTCAGAGACCTCAACAAACATGCAGAAAGAAGAGCACACTTTTTGAGAAGTCTTTAATACATACTTACAGTACTTAAAAATTTACAAAATCTTATCAGTCAAAATGTATAACTTTTAGTATCTTTTTACTTCAGGAAGAAAGTTTTAAAATAAAGTTTTCTTTAAAAAATCTTATTGCCATCTCTCAGGGTGTAATTCAGAAAAGAAAAAGGATCAGTCTGTCAGTTTGAAGATTTATAGTTGTTTATAGTGAGTTGTTGCCTGTTTACTGGAGTCCTTACTGTATCTTCTTCCAAGTAAAAGGAACAGCATACAAAAGTGTTAAAAAGAAATGATTCCTCTTTAACAACTGAATGGGAGATATTTTAGTTGAACTAATATAGCAGGATAGGAAAAGTAAATTGAACTTCTTACTGTCTTAGTAGGCTGCTCATATAGTTCAGGAAAATACAGTTGCTGAGTAGATTAGTTGAGTGCCAACAAAAATGCTTATCAGTATTCCTAACAAAATACTGGAATCAGTGATGTTCTTCCATATTTTTTTCTAATAGATAAGATCACATGAAGTGTTCTTTAAGTTTCTTTCCAGCTAATCATGACAGCTGCTGTTACTGCACAGACAAGGCCTGCTCAAAGCACGGTTTTCCTTCTGCTTCCTTGCTCCTGTGAGCCTTTTTGTGCTGATGAGTTGCACTGGAGTAGTCACAGGTTATTTTGGTTTGATTTGGCACTCCTTGGTGGCCAGGCTGTTGTGTTATCCTTTGGAGAGTGGAAGGATCAGGAGGTGCTGCTTTTATAAGCTCCTGCTCAGTTGTTCTGTTGTCCTTTCACGTGTCAGGATGGTCTGTGTAACCCCAGCCCTTGTATCTCTCCTCCAGGTACCTGTTTGCATTGCAAATCAAGAGGGACCTGGCAGAGGAGAGGCTGACCTGCAGTGACAACACTGCTGCTCTGCTGGTCTCCCACCTTCTGCAGTGTGAGTATCCCAGCTGGGCTGACCCTGCTGATGGTGCTGCTGCTACCCCACATTAAATCACATGTAGAAGCTTTTGGTAGCTTGAGGAAATCTCTGTCTCCCAGTATTTCCTCTCCACACACTGTAAATATGGTGGTTTTCAACCCTGGGATGGTCACCAGGGTCTACATGGGGAGGAACAGCTGTGCTCATGTATGAGGTAAATCTGCCTTCAGGGGGTTAGTACAAAACCAGCCCCTTGCTGTTTCCCTGGCTCTGCAAGCTCTGTTGCCAGCACTCCACATCTTCCAGACAGCTGTTCCCACCTGTCTAGGTGCTCCCTTGGCTTCACTTCTCACTTTCCCTGAGCCTGGGAGGAGATGGCTGTGCAGGAACTGGGCTGAAATGCAGCTGAGAACCATGCTGGAACAGGTTCTGCAGTGGGGCTGTCAGCAGCTTTCCTCCTCACTGGGACTGAAAATGGAAATGGGAAGCAATTTATTTGGAAGCACTCCATACTGCTGCTGGCTCAGTCTGTACATGCTTAAAGACCTAAAATGTGGCCTTTGAGAAGAGCAGGCTGGAAACCTTGAGTGAGTTCAGACACCACATTGCTGGAGCAGCAGCTGAAGTGTTCACAGGTCTGCAGCCTGACCTGCAGACAGGGCCTTCAGTGGCTCTTTGCTGGCTGGAAGCAAAAGCTGATCAATGATGCTCCTTCACATGTGCACTGCTGAGTAGTTATTGGTTGTCTAATTCTGCAATGCAATATAATAATACAGTTATAATAGTATTGCTTCTGGGGATTTTATTGGAAGAGCAAATCCATCCTGTGTGTGTGCCATCAGTGAGTGACACCATTAAAACCTGCTCTTGATTTTCCAGCACTGTGGAGCTGATGAGGGAATCTCACTGTCAGAGCTTAGCCTGATTCTGCTCTTCTGGAAAATGGGCTGTGAGAAAGAATAGGTTTGTTTTCAATAGAAATTCTTTGCCAGAAGTGCCTTTCAGTATTTTCCACTCGTTCCTCAGTGTGCTGGCTAGATTTTAGACAGGGTTTGCTGTGTTCTTGTTGAGAACAAGCCCTTTCCTTTCTCTGACAGTAGCTGATGGCAGATGCCCTCAGACACAGAGCAAGCATGTGGCAACTCTTCCTTTGCTGCATCCATCCCACAATCCCTGCACACACAGCATCACAGGCTGACTCTGCATCAGTGTTTGGTTGCCCTTGTATTTGTCTAGTTTTTGAATTTGATTGTATTTTCAGCATCCTTCCACAGAAATGAGCTTCACAGCTTAGTTTTGGGGAGGTTTTTAGGACAACATAAGAACTTTTATCTTATTAAACCCTTTGGTTTTGGATTTAATATTGCAACTTCATACTTTTTTATCAGAAAAAGTAGATGACTTCTTAAAACTTATTTATTCAACTTGTAATTTTTGTATACATTTGCCACATGTTCTGCCTGCCTTGTGCTTTTGTATTCCAAGCCAAAGACTTCTGGTAGAGTTTCATGTTGTATCAGGTGGAAGCTGTCCTGCACTTTACAGCAATGCTTTTTTCTTCTATAAATCTTCCTAAATTCACAGCATTGCATCTGAAAGACATGGATATGTGAAGGGGAGACCAAAATTCCAGATGTAATTTGCCATCTTCCCGAGTAGCTTTGTTTATTACTATTTTACATATGTATGGTAAAAAATAAGTTGAAATATGCTATTTGGTATAATGTATCTGTATGGAAGAAATGTTCAGACCATCTCATGGGTCTTCTACAAGTCTCACATCTTCTACAAGTCTCACATCTTGCATCCTTAAGAAGTCTAAATTTTCCAGACAATGTTCAAATACTGCTGTAGTCACAGGAAGCCAGCTTGGGATAAACCTGACTTTGGTAAAATGGAGCTGGATACAAAGCATCATGCACAAATTTGAAGCACTTAAAGGCTCTTGTGGTCTCTCTAATTCCTTCCCAAGTATTTTCTGTCATTGTTCCTTTTCCATTGTTTCTTCTTACTCAAACATTGTTTTGTTTTCTGTTGTAGCTGAAATAGGAGATTTTGATGAATCGGAAGATCGAGAACACCTTAAAACAAACCAATATTTGCCAAACCAGGAAAAACTTGAAGCAAAGATCCTGGAGTTCCACAGGAAGCATGTGTAAGTGAGGATTAATGTAAACCACTGAAGTAACCCCTGGGCAGCAGATGGGCTTGCCTGGGGGTGGTTGAGCAGCTGCGTGACAGGATGACATTAGGAGTGTGTAAATTAAACACCATTTACCTTGAGCAAGAAAAGTTTGGTGTAGCAGTAGTTGCACAGTCAGGATGGAGTTGTTAGGGTTTTTTTTGGGCAGTAGTTTTTCTCAAGTGATTTTTGCAGTGTGCCTTTAATAACATGCCAAAGAAAGCTTTCATGTAATAATGGGTTTAGGCAAAATAATTCTTCAGAATTTCCATTCGTTTTGCCAGCATATGCTTTTGCCAGTCTTGTTTTTGTCTAAATAATTAGAAATCAATGGCATCATATTCTTTTGCTACACATTAAGCATAAGGGAGATGGAGAAGGATGGAGGGAGTGGGGAAGAAATAACTTCCATCAGATTTCATGCAATACCTTATATTACAGCTGGGTGTTCTTGAAATAGGAGAGGATTATTGGTGACAAGGAAACTCTGCCACAATTATAAAATTAGTTCCAACAAGGAGTCAGGAACTGCAGGAACTTATTTTTCTGTGTTTTTAGAGACCTCGCATATTAGGGTTTAGCAATTTGAAGTTCTTTTATAAATTGGGAATGTTCACACCTGCATTTTATTGTGCATGGTTCTGTGTTTTATTCCAAACATAGATTTTCCTCTGCTCTCTGTGGGTGAACTTATGGCTTGCTGCTGACTGATTTTCTTTTAAGACAGAACAAAGGTTTCTCAGGGCATCATCTGTATTTAAAAACATATTCTGTAGTATTGGAAAATTAGTTCCTGATAATTTTGATAATTAACTATTTGCTGTTTATGATCAGTCTTTTTAACTTGTTCTGGAATTATTGCTAATGATGAAATTTCAGCTTTGTCGAGTCTTCATGAAATCAGGTGGTTACTTCTTTTTGCTTTTGAACCTTTGAGATGCATGTGGAAAAGATGAAGAAACAAAAAACATGTTTTTAAGTAATTTAAAGTAATTTTGAAGTAAATAAAAATATATGCCAAGATTCTTCACCTTAGGATAAGAGAGCTGGAGGAGGGAAACCATTCATTTCATTATTTTTCTCTTGTCTGAAGAAAAGTGCTGAAATAATTAGTGATTTCAAAGCAAATTAAAAGGGGGAACATCCTTTTCACAGAACTTGTAGTGACATTGTGATACTATTGCAAGGGGCTGTGGAGTCTGAAGCTGCAAATGATTTTGATGACACCGTGTAGGGTAGGCTGATGGCTCTCAAATTTGAGGTGAAATGTGGGATTTTTAGATCTAAGTAGCCCCAGAGCATGGACAGAACAGCCCAGTGTTAGTCATGCACCAGGATTCTGTTGAGTTGCTTCTGCTTGTGGGGAATTTGCCTGATTTGCTTCTCTTGATGGAAAGCTGGTGACTGTCTTCTGAGCAGGGACTGTAGTTTTGTTAAATAGATTTGAGCTTTTTTTTCCAACAAGTTACTTCTGACCATTGGTTACAGTAAGGAAAGGTTGTATTTTTGCCTGTCAGGAAGGGTAATAGGTAAAGGTTCCTTGCTTCATAAATGTACTTTTCAAAATTAGTTTAATGAGAATTGCATTTAATACAGCCATATTATTAAAATGATTGTAAATCTTATTTTAAGGCAGTGTTTTAGAATTGTACATGCAAGCCACATTCAGATTAACAGCTGGGGCACAAAATTAGAGAAGATTACCTTTGACTGTTAGTGATACCTGGGTACCTTGAAGGCATGTTTCAAATTTTTCCTGTGCTTTTGGAAAAATTTTCTTAGAGAGATGTCATTTTGCAAGCAGTGCAGTCTTAAAATTAGCTGTGCCTTCCATGGTTTAACCCCAGCTCAGCCCCATGCTGCTGCCAGCTCCCCCTTGGTGGGCTGGGGGAGAGATTTGGAAGGGTGAAAGTGGGAAAATTCATGGCTTGAGATACAGACAGTTTAAATAGGTGAAGCAAAAGCCACACAGGCACGCAAACCAAAACCAGGAATTAATTCCTTCCTTCCCACTGACAGGCAGGTGTTGAGCCCTGCTCAGGAAAGCAGGATCCCATCACAGGGTACCAGTGACTTGGGAAAACAAGCACCATCACTGCACGTGTCCTCCCTTCCTCCTTCTTCCCCCAGCTTTGTGTGCTGAGCACGAGGCCATATGGGCTGGAATATCCTTGGGGTCAGCTGGGATCAGCTGTCCTGGCTGTGCCCCTCCCGAGTCCCTGCTCCTCTCCCAGCCCCTCCCTGGTGGAGCTGTGTGTGGAGCAGGAAAGGCCTTGGCTCTGGGTGAGCTTTGCTGGGCAATGAGGGAAACAGCCCTGGGTTAGCAACGTGTTCCCAGCTCCAACAGGAATCTCAGCCCCCTACCAGCTGAAGGAAACTAACCCCAGCCCAAATGAGCACACACCATCCCTTCCCTCTTCCCTTCCTCAGGGAATACTGACCACCCTTTCCATTCTTCAGCAGCTGGGGAGGGTTCTGAGTTTTCTCAGTGTACACACATTTTTCCTCATTTCTGTTCCAAGGAGCAGGCAGAAGCAGGGACCAGGGCATTTGGCTTTTTCCTGGTGATGCACAGTGCAAAAATGCTTCTCTCTCATATTATCCTGGTCTGTCATATTTTTACTTCTTTCATTAATTTTATTTTTTAATTTCCTTTCATTTACATTTTTATTTCCCCACTTACCTTTAGCAGTCTAATATTTTTGAGGCCAGGTTGGATGGGGCTTGGAGCAGCCTGGGATAGTGGAAGGTGTCCCTGCCCATGGCAGGCAGGGGGGGACTGGATGAGCTTTAATGTCCCCTCCCACCCAAACCATCCTGGAATTCTGTGATTCTTCCACTGATGATTGCTTCTGACAGGGTTTTCTTGTACAAACCAGGTGCCCTGGAAGAGAAACCCATTTCTGGCATGATGGCTTATCTCCTCCACATTGTCTCTGTGGCACTTTCTTTCTGCCTGTTAGGGTTTGGGTTTTTTTTGTTTTGTTTTGTTTTTTTCTTTTCTCTTAATTGCTTCACTGTAGCTATTAGAAGTGGTAGAATGTCATCACCCTCAATAAAACAGAGCCTGTGTATCCAACCCATTCTGTAAATGGAGAATCTTATCATTGGAGAGATGGCAATTGAATGCTTATTTTCTATTAAATATAGTTTTCTTTTGCATTTGTAAATACTTTCAAAAATAATAGGAATATGGTTTCTATACTTGGCAAATGTAGTAATGGTAAATGAGGTGAGTTCTATTTTGGATGTAGCACATTAGTTATTGCTTCAGCAAGAGCCTGAATTAACTTATTTTATTTCTATAGTTCATTAACAATAAAAGATATATATTTTGTAGATTGTGTATTGGTGCTGGTGCAGTTAATTCCTGACACTCAGACACTCAAAATACAATCTTTTCTGCCTTCTTGTGAGTAGTAGAATACTTGCTGAGAGGTGAATGCAGGATTCAACACATCACATTTTGCCTGTGTTCACATGTCTGTGGTTTCTTTGTCTGTATACCTACAAATCAGGAAAGAAGTAGAAGATTTAATAGATTTATATTTACATTTACTGATATCCCTCACATCTTTTCACAACTTGTTAGCTTAGTTGTCCATGAATTTAAATTCTTTCAATTGCATGGAAATTAGAAAAACTTTAACTTGACACTTATCTTAAAAGTTCTGTATTAATCACTGGGTTTAAATGCTCTGTAAATCACCTAACACTTGACAGCATTTGTTTTGAGTCCCTTGCCATGGGAATATTTGTGACAACCTATCTTTGTCTAGCTGGATGATTGTAAGGAACCTCCACACCAGCACCTCTTGCACTGACAGCAGTTTTTGCTGGAAATCCTGATATCAGTGTGTTGTCCATTGACCTGGGGAAGATTAAGTAGATTTATCTGCTTAATGGCTGAACAAAATTAGAGCAGATTGTTTTGGGGCTGGGCTGTGCAGCTAAGCCTGCAGGCAGCATGTGAGGGCAATTTCTGTACCTGCCTCTCTTTGTACCCATCCGTGGTACAGTCAGGGCTGCCTGGCTCTGCTTCCAGCTCCTCCACACCCTTCTCTGGTGGGTACAGCAGCTTGTGTGCAAGTGAACACTCTTAAAATTTCCTGGTATCTTATTTTTATTTTTTTTTTTCTGAGACATGCTGTGCTTTGGATCATATTTAATGGTACATGAAATAACAGTCACTGGTTCTACATGGGTTGCACCAGACGGTTCATGAGGAATTTTTAGTACTCCAGAGCTTGGATTTTCTAATTGCCTTTTTTTGGTTTTGCCTTCCTTCCCTTCCAACCCTCCTTCCCAACCTCAGCACCCTCTTTAAAAGACAAAGCCCTGCTTTCATTCCTAATGTCGCTGTATTCAGAAGAATTACAGCAGGAATTAGTGTGGGTGGGAGTTACACACAGTGCTCTCAGAGTGTAACTCAGGAAGCCCTGGCCAAAAGCAGGATTTATGATCTACCTCTTTTGTCTTGTATATATTTAATAAATGGGAACCGTGGTACTCGAGGTTTTCTGACACAGTTAAGGAATCTGTGGTGGAAATGGAAACAGCAGTTAAAACCAATATTAAAAACACTTCAGTGTTACTCATTTCAGTGAGGGAAAGAGAAATCTGCTTTACCAGCTGAAGCTCTTAGACATGACTAGTACACTTAGCAGTAACACTGGTGGAAATGCAGCTGCAGGGCTCTCTTTGTAGTTTGGCATTTCTGTTTCCATTTGAAATCAGGTTTTGGTGCCTCTTATGTTCTTCCCTTTATATTGCAAAGTCACATAATGCTGACGTTTGGATAAGGGTGGATTATGGACTGAGCTTGTAAAGTCAGGAATGTCATTGAATCCTTGCCTTCTGCAGCTGGCAAAATAAATTTGTGATTTCCTGCTGTAATGTTTTAGTTTCTTTGTTTTCCCCTCCAGAATGAGCAAGGCAACAGAACACTGCTGAAATGCTGTGTGCATTCAGGCTTCCTTTCTCAGGGCATTTTGTGTACATGTGTGTTTTACACTAAAGAGAATTTTAATAAGTATACAAGAAGCATTGCTTTTTCTAACTACTTCTATTTTTAAAACCACAGCATATGAAATAAGTTTCATAATTGTATGCTGAATTGTAGAGAAAATTCCTACTTGGAGTTAATATGTATTGTCATCACCCCTAGTTCTGTTAAATTCAAATGTAATAATCATTCACTTCTATATTGTCTATTTGTATTTTAAAAAAATCTGAATGGTGCTTAACAATTGCTTCATATACCACATGACTCTAGGTAGGTAGAAGGAGGTATTTTTAAGGAGTATGACTAGAAAAGCCAGTCAAGGGAGCAGGAGAATTTATTTAGTACCAATGTTGTGGTTGGCACTGCATAGTACACAGAAATAGGTAATGCTAAAAATAGGTTATCATCTGTTTTAATGAAATGAAATGCAGATTTATGGAAGGAAGGCCATTTTCTTCTTGGAAGAAAAAGGCTTGTGGAATTTGCTTAGTCTGTGTGTGTAGGAATCTAATCTGGTTTCAGTACTGATTGTTTGTAAATAGAATAATAATTTTTTACTATCTGTCTTCCATGTATCAGTGCATTTATCCTAGTGAACTTGCACATGGAAGTAATTTGGTATTTATTGTTTCTAGTAATTGTCAGTAGTGATGTAGGGGGTCAGTTTATCCAGCTGTGGCTGATGCAGCCTCCCTGCTCTGAATGCCCCAGCAGGTCCTGTGCTGCTGGTGTTTCACAGAATTCCAGAGTGGTTTGGGATGGAAGGGACCTTAAAGTTCATCTCCCTTTGAGCTGTTGCCAGGGGCAGGGACAGCTTTCACTACCCCAGGCTGTTCCAAGCCCTGTCCAACCCGGCCTTTGATGCTTCCAGGGATGGGGCAGCCACAGCTTCTGTGGGCAACTGTGCCAGGGCCCCATCACCCTCACAGGGAACAATTTCTCCTAATGTAATCTTGATCTCATCTCTTTTAGTTTAAAAACCATTCCCCCAAGTTCTGTCAACTTCTGTCCATATAAAAAGTCTCTGTCCCTGTTTTTTAAAAGCCTTCTTAAGAACTGAAAGGCCACAATGAGGTCTCCCCAGAGCCTTCTCTTCTCCAGATGAACACCCCCAGCTCTCCCAGCCTGTCTCCAGAGCACAGGAGCTCCAGCCCTTGGAGCATCTCTGTGCCCTCCTCTGATCTTGCTTCATCTTATGCTTGCTGGGGACCCCAGATCTGGAGGCAGCTCTGCAGTGGGGTTTCCTTGGGGTTAGCACAGGAGAAGGTTCTCCTGCTTTTCTTGGTCCTTCTGGACCATATTATGCCTAAAACTGGGTAGTAGCATTTTCTTGCAAGGTGTTTGTAGTTCAGAGACCTACTTGGGTGATATGACTGCTAGAGTGTTCTGACTTACAGGGAAAAGCTCTTGTCTGTACAAGTACCTGCCGAAAATGCACTGCAATCTAACACACTCCCTCTCAGGGAAAAAAAACCCAAAACCTAGGGGGATTGGGGAAACAAAATGACTGTTTTCATGCAGGAGAGCAAAATGTTAGTGGTTTGATGTCAGCTAACCTGGGGAGCAGTCAGTGAGGGCTGAAACTGTGCCAGAGTCATGAACAGCCTCTGTGTTGCTGTTTTGGGCCTTGTGCACCCTTACAGAGCAATTGCTCTGTATTAGATAATTTGACAGCAGATGAGGTTTCATTTTAAAGATCCTTCTCTGGATTCCTTGGCAGGGAGGGAATTATCCAGCCAAAGGCTGGGGGAATGTGTTGCACCTGGTAGCAATAGAGTAACAATTTTGTGGTCCCAAAACCTGACCTGAAAAGGGTTGTTTTGTTGCAATATTTGCATCATTTCTTTTTTGCTGGCTGTGCAACTCTACCAGCTCTCACTTCTTATCTTAGTTAATGCTAATGTGTACACAAGCAAGCAGGAGGAGGAGCACTGTGGATTGAATTTGGATTTGTTCAACCTTATAGTTTCTCAGCTGTAAAACCTCTGAGCTAATTAATCTCTCAGCATCTTGGGATGCACTTGACATTGGCCATCAGCTCTGTCATTACAGAACTTTCAGTGTAACACATGGCTTGGGGTCAAACTAGACAAGACAGAACATTCTCATTTAATGCCAGAGTTCAGACTTAAGTGTGTTAGCTGTGTTGACAGTGTTGTAGAGTCAGATTGTTCTTAAAACTTTATTTTTCTGCCTCATTATAGGGGTCAAACTCCTGCTGAATCTGACTTTCAAGTGCTTGAAATTGCCCGGAAACTGGAGATGTATGGCATCAGATTCCACCTTGCCTCTGACCGCGAGGGCACCAAAATCAATCTGGCAGTTTCACACATGGGTGTGCTGGTGTTCCAGGTATGGCAGGGATGGCAGACTTAGCATGTCTTGGAGTAAGTCTCTCATTTTAACATCAGGTGTCTCTGATGTCTTGAAAATTTAACGTGTTCTATGGTCAAGGAATGTCATTTAAGCCCTCAAAATACTGTTTGGTGCAGCTTGTTCTTGTGCAGAGTGCAGAGCATCAAAACCAAGAGACAGTAAAGTAGAGGGGCTTTGTTTGAAGTTAGATGTGTGATCAGAGAAAATTGTCAATTCCTTTGGAACAGCCTCGGCACAGGTCTGTCATCCTGGAATTTTAGTTTGGTTTCTCTTCTTTTAATGTTCCAGTGAATTTTTGCTGGGATATTGTTGCTCTTATTGTATAGGAATGCTGATTGATTGGAGTGATTGGACCAATTAGTGTCACTAATATGTTTGTTATATTAAAGAATCAACTCATTTTAAAGTGCTCAGGGTCCTGCTTATGAATGCAATGATGCTGTTTTCCTCTCCCCAAAACACAGAGGCAACTGATTTACTGAAATATTTCCATTTGGATGCTCAACTGTGTCTTACCTGTTCTTTGATTACTGTGGGGCAGCTTCTTTTGGAGGTGCAATTCCTCTCAGACTGTTCAGTGGCCTGTCTTGTTTAAGGGAATATTGTCACCAGAACTAAAAATCCAGCTGGATATGTCCACATACACATCTATATACCCACAGCAGTCTTTAATTTGGTACTCTGCTTTTCTGAAACTTTTGCTCACATTTGCTCATTCTCATTTTAATTCAGGGTAACACGAAAATCAATACTTTCAACTGGTCCAAGGTCCGTAAGCTGAGCTTCAAGAGGAAAAGATTCCTTATCAAGCTCCACCCAGAGGTCTGTGTAACTTTTACTGTAGTATAGACTGGTTAGTGTTGAAAAAAAAACTTCATTTTTTAATGAATGTTTCTGGAGTTTGTGAATTTATAAAACAGACTCAGCGAGCAGGCTTGGCTGTGTCATTCAAGTGTAAATCTTTCCTTTCTCACCCCACAACTTAGGATCTTTAGGTTTTCTGTTTCAATCTCAGCTTATCCTTGACCCAAGCTCACATAGGTATAAATGTAAGACAGAAAAATATTACTTGACCCAAGTATTTGGTGCACCCTGTCTCAGTACTTCTGCTTTGAAAAAGTTGCATCCACTTTCTTAATTCAAATGAGAGTTACCTAATACCCCTCAGGTAGGAGTAGGTGGCTGAAACTACATTGTTGTAGCTTAATTTTAAGGATGATGTGATTACTCTTGCTTCATCTTTTCTATACATCTCTATAGCACAAGTGTTATTTTTCATACTTAGTTGATTCACAGTAGATGTTTTTGATTGCAAATATCATCAAAACTGTTGCTTCCATGCTGGATGACTAGTTTGCATTCAGTGTTTAATTTATATTAAAATAGAGGGAAAAAACAACTTTGGACATAATATAATTTCATATATCAAGTATACCTGAAACAGGACACACTGTCTGCTCATGTAGACATGTGTTTTACAAAGAGACCCTCAGAAATTTCTTGTAATAACTGTACTCTGACATATGCAGTATTTTCCAGTTTTGTCTAAATTTCCAGGAGACAAGCATCAAAACTCTTAAAAAAGGAATAATATTTTAAAATAGCTCCTATTTCACTTAAATATTTAAATTTCTTTGCAATTTCTAAAGGTGGGATATATTGAGCATGTTTCTAAAGTCAAGTGCTTTTTAAATACTTACAGTTTCGAGGTAAGCAAACATTTTAGACAGAATTTGGTTCAGAATCACTCCCATTGTTTTAAGGCTAATGAGAAGTGACTTAACAAACTCCTGCATCTTGCTGGAGTTCAGCTTTCTTGTTGACACATTTGTGCCTTCCTTTTCTCCTTATTGTCATCTTAAGTGCTATTGAGCTTCTATGTGTTTTTTTTCCCCAGGGCCCGTATCAAGATACATTGGAGTTTCTTTTGGGAAGTAGGGATGAGTGTAAGAACTTCTGGAAAATCTGTGTTGAGTATCACACATTCTTTAGGCTCTTTGACCAGCCAAAGCCAAAGGCTAAAGCAGTGTTCTTCACCAGAGGGTCATCCTTCAGATACAGGTAGGGAGGAGCAGAACACACTCATTATGTTGTGGAAAATGAGATCAAAAGGAAGAAGTGTTGTAAAAAGACATTCCCTCTCTAATGCTTATCCCCTGTGTTTGATAACCTTTGTACTTCTGTGGGTTCACAGTGGACGAACACAGAAGCAGCTAGTGGATTATATTAAAGACAGTGGGATGAAGAGAACCCCATATGAAAGGTAAGACGAAATACCTTTGTAAGACAAAACAAAGCTGAGGCTTTCACAGTGCCCTTGTTGCCTAAATTTCAGTGTTTTAATGCTGCTTGGAGGCAGGCTCATTCTCAGTTACCAAATTGAAGGTAGCTAAATTAAAATGTAAAAAAATTAATTATTTTCTGGTGATATAAGACTCCTAGTGAAGTTTTGGTACCACTCTTTGATATCTGTGGACAATGTGTGGCTTGGCTGTCTGAAAGTTCAGCAAGTAGTGAAGATCCCATAATGTTTGTGAGGACCTGTTTGTGCCACTGTAGCTGTGCAATCAGCCAGTGGCAGAGCACATAATGGAACTTGGGATCTTCAAGTTTGAAACTGTGACCTTAAATCCACAATTGTTCCTAAACATATCAATATACAAATTAAGAATATATGTTTTTGTTATAAAATTGTATTTTCTTTACTTGACTCTAAAGCTGTCCAGTCTGCATGTGGGAAACTCCTCCTACTCCAAATCTTAATCCAAACTATGTGTGGGAAACTCTTACTCCTAATGCAAAAGACTATAGGAACCTAATAGGAATTCTTAAAAGTTTGCATTAATCTACTATTAATAAATATTGTTAATGTCTCAGACTCCAGTTGAATTTCTTTTCTATTTTAAAATTCTATTTTCTATGTAATTACTGACATAGAATGAATCTAACCATGAGTGTAATGCACAGTACCACTTTTTGGAGTCTAACATTTTATATGGTTGACCGAACTTGTAAAAATTTGTACAGTTCTTGCAGATTAGTTCATTCTGGTTCTGAAGCCATTCTTGTGTAGATATTTATAATAATGACAAAGAATAGAGTTAAACTAAAATGTACTTTTTAGTATTCAATTGGTATTCAGCCCCAAGTTGTTCCTGAAGTCTCCTTCAGTGGTACCCAGAAATCCCCACCAGCTAGGTGGGGGTCAGTCTCTTCTCCTGGGTAACAAGTGACAGGACAAGAGGAAATGGCTTCAAGTTGTGCCATGAGACATTTAGGTTGGATTCTGGAAAAAATTTCTTCACTGAAAGGATGGGCAGGCACCGGCACAGGCTGCCCAGGGAAGTGTTGGAGTCCTCTCCTTGGAGGTGTCCAAAAAAGGTGGAGATAAAGCACTTGGGGACATGAGTTAGTGCTGGGGGAAGAGTTGGACTTGATGGTCTTAGAGGCCTTTTGCAATCTTAATGATTCTCTGATTCTGTGAATGATCTGGATCTTGCTTTATTCCATTTTTGTGTGTTTCTTACTCATGCATAATTTAGTTTACAACTCTTCTGACCTTTTAAAACTCGAACTAGTTATCAACAAAACACGATAAAATAGAGCTTGAGATGTTTCTGTGGGTTCTGCCATGGCCATAAATGATGGGGGAAGGCTGATGCATGTCTTGGATGCTGACAGGCTGCTCTGTTCCACAGGAGGCACAGCAAGGTCAGAGCATCCACTCGCACCTCGAACACAGACGTGCCAAAGCAGGTCAGTTCTGCAGCACTCTCAGTGTTGTGGTCAGGGACATGGACACAGCTGTCTGAGGTGACAGTGAAGGAGTCACCTCACCAGAATTGCTGCCACTGTTTGCTCTTTGCCTGGCTGCACTGTTCTTTTTGTTGGTGTTACTGATTTGATAGTTGTAGCCAGTGGAGTGTTAAGTGAGTAATGTTTTACTCAAAGTTCCGCTGAACCGAAAAGGAAGTGTTTGACTTTCTAGGATGTTGTTATTTCAGGGGATTAGTTTATTTCCAGGTGCTCTCTGCTCTCTGGCAGTCTCAAAGCTGTTGTAAGATGCCTTCTGCAGGACACAGCAAGAAACAATCATTTCACTGAGTGCTCTTGTGTTACATGGGAGAGGTTAAGGAAGCATCATAGAATTTCAGTCATTTTGCTGTTTTTCTTTGTGGATGCTTGTTTGGCTATAAAATATATGCTTTTAACTTTCCATCCAGTAACCAGAGTTAAGGAAAAAAACCTTGCCTTTCACATGGGCTGCTGGATCAGGTTCTGTACAATGTCTGCTGTAAAGTGAGGCGTGGTGAAGTACATATTCTTTCTGCATAAGGATGTAACTGGATGTTACGTTTTTTTAATGTATTGCAAAAACTTTTTTTTATCTGTTGTGTTTCTGCTTTTTTTTCCCCCCCTTTTAGAGTGTCCCATTTACTGAGGGCTTGAGAACTCCAGGGTCTCCTGCCTCAACAGCTGCCCCCTTCCACTCGGTTCACTCCTTGGCCAGTCCTGCTTCTATCCTGCCCATGTTTGCTGAACCCAGCCCTTCTTCCTTGGACCCCCGAGCACCGTACCCAAGGATTCCAGACAAAACCACTGCAGCACCAGTGGAAGAAGCGGGGAGGAAGCTGATGCAGCAGCCTGGATCTCCCGTGCTCCAAGGTGTTGGGTTTGGTAGTGTTGCAGGAAACTGTGACCCGTCTTGTCCTGTTGTTGAGAGTGGTTGCGATGTAGACGTAGCTGTAGAGAGGAGTAGTAAGGAGAGCAGGGTTGCTGGTTGTAAAAATGACAATGATGAGGATGACTTTACCACAGGTGTATTCATTGCTGAAAAAGAGCAGCAGCATGGCAGCCGAGGTGCCCCTCTTTTCACACTGGCAAATTCCCAGTTACAGGTGTCAGAGGAGTTTATTGATGATGACCCCGCAGAAATGTCCTTTTTTGCTGGGGGCTCTGAGGCATTTTCCTATGTGTACAGTGGGTTAGAATTAAAGGGTTCTGAGTTTTCTAAGTGTCTGTCAGAGTCGGCTGGTCTAACTGCAGATGCCCTCCAGCAAAACACAGTCTCAGCTCAGTCGAGCCCTGACAGATACTCAACAGAGGCCGTGGATATGAATATGGAAGAAGAGTTTGAATTTGAAGAAGGGAGCGATTTCAACGGCAACGAGAGGCCATCAGACACCTCGGAGCTGTTTGAGGTGAAGGCCCAAGCCAGCAGAATGCAAAGCCTCCTGAGCCCATCAGAAACCAGCTCCCTCATCAACAACCGCTCCGAGAGCAGCTCCCTCAACAACCTGCCCCTGAACGGCACCTCCTCCCTGCACACCTACGGCTCTGCCAACCATTCCGAGGCCAGCTCCATGCTCAACTTCCCCGCCTGCTCCGTGCGCTCCGAGTGCAGCTCCGCCCTCCAGTTCACGGACATCATCGACCAGCTGGAGCAGCTCAGCTGCCCGCCCACCGCCACCGAGGATTCCAGCAGCACCGACTCCTGGGAGTCGGAAACGGCTGCACCTCTGCAGGAAAACCTTTTCTTCAGTAACCCCTTCGCTCAAACCGCGGGGAGCAGCTATGCCTTTGACTTTCAGAATAATTTAAAAAATCTCACGCAAGAAGACTGGACAGAGAAGTCACAAATCAATTGATTTTTGGGATGGATCGCTCTGGGCTTTTCAAGCTTGGAAGTCAATAGGGTGTGAGATCAGGAAATCCAGTGGCTAGATTTAAAATCACATAGCGTAGTTGATTTTTAAATTCTTTTTTATATTTCTGTGTCTCTTCAGTGTCCCTCAAAACATCCAAGTTTTGGTGCTGTCTTTCTGTGCATCACACCATGTCAAGAATGGGCTACAATGTTGGAAAATACTGCATTTAGGAAAAGACACTGATTTCAGAGAATTGGAACTATCAACTGACTCATGCAGACATCACAACTTACAGTATACTGAAGGATTTCTTGGGCTTTAAACATAACTGTAAGAGTCTCATATAACATGCTATTCCTCCAAAATCCAAATAAAGCAGTCACTTTTGCACATGCTTGTTAACCAGCAGCTGCATCCACTAAATTGCCTGTTCTGTGCTGTAGCAAGATCCTCATTTTGGGTTTGTCTTTGTTTCCATAATCAAAAAAACCCTGAACTGTCTTCAAATCATCTCTGAAGGACAGTTTTAAAATACCAACCTATGCAACACATCTGTGGTATGCTTTGAAGAATAAATAGCCTACACCTACCTTTGGAAGGTAGGTTGGAAGAGGGAATGTGTATACAACCAAATGGAAATAGCAGTTTCCAAACTTCTTGTGAAGACAAGCTTATTTGCTGACTTCCAGGTGACTTCAGCAGTCCAGCAGCAAATGTTTTGCAGCAGTTTGGAGATATACAGAGACTACAAAAGCACTTAATCCCCATCACCTTTCCCTTCTTTCTCATTATTAATCACTCTGCATAAAAATACTCACAAATTAATTCAGAGAAGTGTCCTGTACCTGTGGAGGACAGCTGGTGGTAAACCTGGTGTTAGCTTTAACTTTTTCTTCAAAATATGGACTGTATTCAGAAAAATACTGTAATTTTTCTGAAGAAATGGAGTTGTTAGGAGAGGTAAATACTATAGACAACAGTTAGAGCTTCAGAGCTTTTGTAAATTCTTTTAGACAGGTGACTTGGATGTGAGTTTGGAAGTGAAATGGAAAAGACAATTGAATTTTTACTTAACTGGTCACTTTTGATTTAGCAACATTTATTGAGGCAAAGCAACAAAAGTTATGAAATGTCCTTCCCAACTGCCATGGGTTGTGGGGGGTGAAATTCTGAGCTTCAGCTTGTAAGAGGATTTTTTAGACTATATACAAGCAAGAATGGGAAATCCAGAACAGCTGACCCAAATCTTGTGATGGAAAGCATCATTTCCTTCAGCCACTTGATTTTGGGGTTCCCTTCTGCCCAATTTTCAGTCCTTTGCAGAGAGAGTGCAGTACTAATACAGTTGATGCCTCCAAAATAAGCAGCTTAGTTACAAATATAGCTTTATGGCCAATATTATTGCTACCAGTTTAAATACAGTCTTGATATATCATTAAAGACCTTCACTGTTTACTCAAGCATTTAAAAAATACCATTATTTCTCAAAATTCTGTTGACTAAAACTTCAATGGAAGACTTTTCAACATGAGGCAGAACTCGAGGAGCTAAAACCTCCTTTAGTCACCCATTTCTTCTGGTTATTTTTACCAAAGTGTAGATACTCTTCATGGTGCTTGCTTTTATCTTGTGCTTGAGTGGAATGTGTGTTGTCCTGTGAGAAACCTGTCCCCTTTGCCAGCAGCACAGGAAGACAATGTACATTTAAACAAAATATTAGCTCAGACCTCCAGTAACACATTACAAGGTGCTCTCTTTTTTTTGCTGTATGTTCCTTCTATTTTATTTCTTTCCTGTTGAATGTGTGTTCTGGCTCTTTGTGGGACTTCATTCAGGCCTGTGGAGACAATGTCGTGGGGGTTTGGTGTGACATTTTGAAACAGGACTTGGCAGAGGTCTGCAGTGGGGTAGAGAGCTGGTGCCTTGAAGTATGTTGTTAGGTGGTTTGTCTGATTTCTTCCCAAAATGAACTACATTATGGAACCTATGGAAGAAGAAGAAAATTGATAAAAAGGCAGAATTCTGTGTTAACATAACAAAACATAACAGGTGGTAGCATCAGGAACGAGTATATAGGTAAAGATGTAGAGAAAGGCTGTTGATGTCTTTGATCTTTTAAAAAGAGAATCAGGATTCAGCTATTACATATAATTGTGTCTGCCTGTGTTTCATGTCCTGTGCCTCAATCACAAGCATTCCTTTAAATGTGTTTGAATAGGGAATAAATCCAACTAAATTCTCTTAGTTTTGAAAAGATCTTGGGAAAAAGCTGCCTAAGTTTGCAATGTACAGGCTTGCCAATTTGCCTTCTTGCCATCATTTGAAAAGGCTTCTTCAGTGTTTTTCTTCCTGTATTTTAAAATGTGTAGATCTTTTATTGGCAGTTTGAACTCTCAGGGATTCTCCCTGGTTTTTTTGGTTTTTTGTTGTTGTGTTTTGTTTTAAAGAAAGCAATAACATTCTTAATGTAGTGCTCCTTTTGTTTTCCAAAGGAATGGTAGTGACAAGGATTTCAGTCTTCTATCTTAGGGCAAATTGTGTGGATCCACAGGAAGAGGTGAAGGGAGCTTTGACCCTGGTACAGATCTGTTTAGATGAAGATTTTAGGTACAGGATGAGAGTTCAGAGCTGCTGCTCTGCCCCTCTTAGTTCTATCTGTGCTCTGGCTGGCTGATAGCATAGAGCTGTTATGGTTTCCTTCTGTGCTTCACTTGATTTCCAAAGCCACGGGGCTTCTGGGGATATCTTTGCATGCTGAGCTGTGTTGCTTTGTTCAAGGTTTCCCAGACAGGCACAAAAGAGCAGGAAATTTGGTTCATAAGTAGAGTTTTTATTACAGCAAGAAAAGTTGTGAGCAAAGGTTTTTCATCATTTCCTTCAGAGGTGAAAGTTCAGATTCACTTTCTGGTAGAGATGGAGAGAGAACCAGCTGCCCTCCAGGGAATGTGGCAGCTCAGACTTCTCAGGGGGCTTGAGCAGCATGTGTGGGTTATTGCAGGGCAGTGAAGCTGTTCTCTTCTCCCCTGGCTGTCTCCTGAGGTGGCAGGAGAAGGTGAGACAAGGAATGTCTTGCCCTGCTCTGTCCCTTTTGTTTACTTTTGGGTAGCATGAGGGGAGTGGTGAGCTGGAGAGCAGTGTGGGCTGTCCTGAGTCCTGGCAATGCTGCTTAACTTGCAGCGTTATTCCCTGGGGTTTGTTTTGTTTTCTTGGTACAGTGTTGATACTAAAACTTACTTCCTGGTACTGATTTCTGGTTATTTGCTGAGAACACAAGCTTTGCTTTCATGAAGGTGAGTGGTGAGCTGGCAGTGTGAGAGCCAGGAGCCTCGCAGACCCCAGGCAGTGACCTCTGCTGTGGGAACCACAGGGCATGGAGAGCTGGGGAAATGACTTTGGAAAAATGACAAGATCAAGAAGATCTTTGTCGAGTATCACATGCAAAAAAGCAGCATTTGAGGAGCTGTGCTAGAGCAGGCAAAACCTAGGTGTAAACTTTGTGAGTCTGTGGCCAGCAAGTGGTCATCCATCCCCCCACACCTCTGCATGTTCTTGCACATTTGCTTTGTGCCTCCCACCCCGTGGGGAGCTGGGCACACATGCAGGTATGAACATTTCTAGCCAGTGCCCAGGTTTTAGTGCTGTGTTTTTCCAGTAGGAGAACCACAGGGCATTCCAGGTGTGTTCTCCTGCTCCACACAGTGCACCCAGCAGCTGTTGCAGTGCTGGCTGTGCAAAGGGCGTGTGCCAGGGCTCCACAGTGAAGCAGGACTCTTTTCCACCCTTCCACATCTCTCTGTTCTGTTTTAGGCAGCTGTAGGATGCATGCCAGTATTAGTGGCTTTTCCCAGTGAGTCAGGCTGCTGGGCTTAGCTCTCTGCAGTGCTCAACTGACCACTGCAATGTGACTGAAAGAAAGCAAAATGGGTTTTGAGTGAGCAACTTAATCCCCACCTGTACTTCTCTGTGTGTGTACTTAAAACCCTGCTGATGCTTAAACACATTTATTAAATGTAAAGCACTACATCAGAGCATTTTTGATGGTCATCTATGCAGTTAATGAAACTTAATTTGCACAAAACGTGGGTCATGGAATATTCTGTGACCTATCCACCACCTGGTTCAGCTTTTCTAAGTTTACTAGCCTGTGTTATCTATTGTGCATAGACTTTGTAATTTTAAAGTATTCATTAGTAAAGTAATACATGCTGTATATTCCCAAGACTTGCCATATTTTATTTTAGGGTGGAATAGGGTGACATATCAATCTACCTTCAACTTTCACTTTAATTTCCAGTAAATTTCAGAGTTGCTGAATAATCTGGATAATACCAAGTATTGATCTCTTTTTTCCTGTGCTTATTTGTATTGTGGTCATAGGTGATTTTGTTTAAGAGATTTTTATTTTGTTTGGTTTTTTTTTTTTTTTTTTGGTGGCTTGGTTATGGTTTGGTATTGGGTGTTTTTATTTGGGTTTTTTTGTTTTGTTTTGGTGGTGGTAGATTTTGTCTAGTTGCAAGTCTTGGTAGGGGTAAGATTTTGTGAAGACACTAATAAAAGCTGTTATAATTTTACACTTTTTTGGTGCAAACCTGTTGGTAAGTCATTCCCATTATTGTCATTTTGCAAAATGTGCTAAGCCATAATTACTCAGTACTGAATGAGTGTAATCACAGGTCTCAATGTAGTCCCTTAGCTGTCATTGCCTGTCATTTTTAGGGCCTCTGACACCTCACTTGTCACAAGGGCTGTGTGTATATGTATGGCTGTACATATACATTCTCTGTCTGAACATGGGGAGACTTCACAGTTCCACACCTCATAAAATCCCCTTAATTCATTACCTGCCCATGTGCTCCCGTAGGATTACTCCAGTGGGTGAGCTGGAGGTTTGGATGCTCAAATTTGGAACATGATTAATTGAGCCTGGTCTGTGGGGAGGGTTCCTGTGCATTTTCAAAAGCCATAATGTTCTGCAGTTGCTCAAATCCCCAAATTCCTGTTTATGGGTACATACAGGGGTGCTTGTGCCTTGGTTAGAGGGACTCCCCAGTTCCATAGGTGCTACTCTTGCCAGGAAAAGATCACATTCAAACAAAGAGAGCTGGAATTTTTTTTAATTGATCTCTTGAACTTTCTCTTTTATATGGTAAATGTTTATTGAATTATATGTTGGGGTTTTGAGTATCTTTGTGTCTGTTCAGATTGCCAATTATGAACCTACAGATTTGTACTAATTCATAATTTTAATTGTTTATGCAATAAAACAAGGAAAACTTTGATATAAATGACAACATGGGCTTTTTAGCTTTATTTTCATTACCCTTACCTCTGAAATAGAATAAATATTTGTTGTAGCCAAGGCATCTTATAGTTTTCTCCACACAGTTTTCCCCCTCTAGCACTTCCTTGAAAATAGAGTGCTGTAGGCAAACACTGGTGTGTGGGTTTCAAATTCCTGGTTTGTGCAGATCTTTTGCTTGGGATACAAATGGGACCAGAAGCTCAGATTTCTTTGGAGGAATTATATTTATTGTGGAGACCTTTTCTTTTAAACTGGGTATATCCCTTGAACTCTCTCTCCTGTGTATCTGTTTTTATTGGAAGATTGTCCTTTTTTGCAAACATAGCATGTGAAGGTGATTGCATGTTTTCTAGCTGGCAGGTTCTCCTTCAGCAGTCTGTGGCCAATGTTTAGATAAATCCTCTTCCCTGCAAACAGGGCTTTTACAAGGTGGAAAGGTGGCAAAAGAAGGGTGGCTGATTGGGGTTGTTTCAGTTGTTTTATGAAGAAACATAAAACTGGGGCCAACCTTAGGATTCTGGTAGTACCACATGTAGATGTGACTTCACAGGTACACAGCACTGGGGCACGTGCCAAGTGCTGTAAATGTGCTTTCATGTGACCTGTACCTGTTTGAGGATAAAAAAGATATTTGAATTTCAAGTCTCTGCTAGTTGTGATGTTTTGAAATGAGGAAGATAGGGAAAATATCCAGGATTTCATTTGTAGCACATCAGCTTGCTAATGCCTTAACTCTAGAAGTAATACTGTGTGCTTTCACTCTAGAAATAATTGTTTGGTCTGTGCATGTGACAGGTTCAGCAGGGCATTGAGTGGAAAAGAGGCTCAGAGCAGGCTCCTCTTGTCCTCTGGTCAGCCTTTGCAGGGCTTTAGGCTGAAAATAATCTCAGTGTTTGAAGCAGTAGTAATAGCAATGATATAATAGTAAAGTATCTCTAAAGGTTTGCTGTGAAATGCAAGAGACTCTCCATTTGATAAGGAGCTGTTGCTGACATTTGACCCTCACATAGCTTTTGTCCATCCCATAATGCTCAGTATTACTGGGGAACTGTTTTAGTTGTTTGTCTTTGAATTATTTTAAGCATCCAGACATAAAGCTTACAGAACCTGTATTTTTTGTTTTGGCCTGCCTGTATGCTCAAATCTGTGTAGGACTTAATTTAGAGTGAAGAATGGAAATACCAGCTGACAAAATGACTGGGAAGTGATGCCCAAAGCTTGTTATCTTATTATTCTGCTTGTTATCTCAGTGAAAATCAAATGGAGCCTTCTTCTAATATTGCACAGTAGCTGTGGAAGATATCCTCAGCAATCTCACTAGATCCTGTAGCTGTGCTCTTGCATTCTACAGAGCTTTTGAAGTGTTTGATTGATTAGTTTTTATTTTTTATTTCTGCTAGGTCTTAATGAAACTGGGGGTGTTTGCTTGAGGATACATTTCTAACTATGTAGTGTAACTGAGAAGTATTAGTATACTTGAAGATCTTTGAGTGTGTGGAATATTACACTGAGCTGCATTTCTGGATGTTGCCCTAAGTGCATTTGTGTCTGATGTGGAGGCAAAATTTGTTGTGTACCAAACATGTCTGACTGCCTGGGCTGCACTGTTAAATTCCAACATCATTGCATGGAGGCCTGGCTTGTGCTTACAGCATTTACAGACACCAGTTTGGGATGTTTGTGTGACTTACTTGTAGGAAGCAAGTTTCCACTTCATGCAGAATGTTGAAACACAGAAACATCCCTCTGAAAGAATAATCCCTTGAAATATAACTGGAGGATGCTGCCTGTGGGGAAGGGAAGACCTCGGAGCACCAAGGTTTGATGTCAAAGGGAATCATTCACATGTTTTGATCTTCACATCAGTATTTCTACCTAATTAGGAGTTTTCTACACTGAACAGTTGAAATGGCTTCTCCCTTTACCATCCTTCTCTGTGAGAATGAGGAATTGCTGTAAATCCTGCCTGCTTGCCTGGAGTCCTCCTGTGCTGCTCTGGGGGAAGAAGACTTGGCTTATGAGAATGAAAGTTTCAGTCCTCACTTGTAGAATCATCTACCAAGACACCATCACACTGAGCTTAGATCGAATTTTTAATTAAACAAATGTTAGCCAAAAAGCTGCTCTGTGACTTCTTATAGCCTCTTCTAGGAAAAAAAATCCAAAAAACCAGAAGTGACAGGACAAGAGGGAATGGCCTTAAGCTGAAGGAGAGAAGTTTTAGATGGAGTAAATTCTTCCCTGTGAGGGTGGTTAGGCCTGGCACAGATTGCCCAGAGAAGCTGTGGCTGCTCCTGGATCCCTGGAAGTGTCCAAGGCCAGGTTGGACCAGGCTTGGAGCAACCTGGGCTAGTGAAAGGTGTCCCTGTCCATGGCAGGGGGTGGCACTGGGTGGGCTTTAAGCTCCCTTCCCACTCAAACCATTCTATAATTCTGTGAATGTGCCTCTCTGGCTTTGGGGAGGGGTTCTGGCTTTTGGGTTCAATGTTTGCAATTAATTTACTGGCCATCTTCTGATGGGGGAGATAAAAGGTGGAACAACCCGAGTAAAAAAGCAGAGTGGTTTATAGCAAGTTCTATCCCATTTGCTCCCACTGTGGCTGAGCTTTCAGGCTGTCTGGAAGCAATTCAAGTTACAGATTCTGGAATTTGTTGCTACTTCATGTTAAATTCCAAGAACTTAAAGAAGCTCCTCACCCCTGCAAACTCATTTGTTTGGAAGCTGTTTTTTTCAGCATTCCTGGCATGTAAGAGCAAACTTGAATCCTGTGCCTGGATAGGTGAAACAAATGCTTTTTTCAGTGGTGCTCTCCTGGGGTGATATTAAAAGCAATGTGAATGGACAGAATGCTCAGGGAGGAGCAAAAATCTGCACCAGAATTGGTGCTGGACTAGTGTACAAATAGTTAACTCAGCAGCCTGGATGATCTGAATCTCTTCCAGGTGACCGAGTGCAGCTCTGTTTAGCTTCCTGCGTTTGTCCATGTGGAATTACAGGCTGGGGCTGCCTCACCCTGGGTGTGCTTTCCAAGCCTGAGCAGCTGGCAATCGAAAGCTCCCAACTCCTCCTGCAGCACCCAGGATGTGTGAGGACATACTGCATATCTGGGAGGGCTGGTTTTTTGTTTTTTTTTTAAAGCCTTTTGCCATGATTTCTAAGCAGTCTAGGAAATGATGATTTGGCAGTTTGGCATTGGCTGTTGATTTCCCCATTTGTCTCTGGGCGGGTGGTTTAGCACTTGTGACACACCAAATCTGCTGGGGAGGCTTGGGAGGGTGTTTAAGTTGTAGTTGCTGGAGTGCTGATGCCTGTTTAGTTGCCTGATAGGAAAAAACTCATTTGTTTATCACAGGGAAGATCAGAAAAATAGTATGTGAGGTTAGGAGGAATTCTGTGGGCGTAGTGTGTCTGTCACCTTCCTTTGGTCCAAAAAAGCTGATCTTGAATGGTCATTTGCACCCCCAAGGGGGGGTCTACATGCTGAAAAGAGGAGGCTTAAATTCACTGTGATGTGTCAGAAATCTCTAACAGGTCCACAAATAATAATAATAATAGTAGTATTTTTTTAACAATATGTTGAATAATCTAAAGCAAAGTTGTACCTGTTGCTTCTAACAGGTTTAGCTGTGGATTGTGTCCATCCAGTTAATACTCAGTGCTACAGAATTGTTTTCCTTGAGATTATTCTGATTAAATACTTGGAAAAGCCAGGAATTGATTTTTTTTTTTCCATGCTACCTCTTCATATAGCAATAGACTTTCCTTTCCCTTTGGAGCAGTTTTGGAGATACCCTGATTTCTGAATGTATTTCTGACATACTTTGTCTTCTGGAGTGGCAGTTCATGGAATTATTTGTCCTAGCTTTTCCCTGAGAAGTAACTTATATTGAAAAGCAGAAATTAAAAGCTGTATTCTTGTTCCTGCAGTATAACCCCATGTTGAGAACTGTGCTGCTACTCAGCAGCACTTTTTCCTTGACAATCAGCAGTTTGTCCTCCCCCTAACTGTGGCTGTCACTGTGTCTGTCCTTACTGCACTGCCCTTTAACCTCTGGGATGCAGCAGGGAACACTCCCTTGACTTTGAGATATACACTGAAGTCTTTGGATTTGTGTGCCTTTTTGTGCTTTTTCTTTTACCTTTTTAAAAATAATAAGAGATTGCAATTCTGGTTTGCTGTAACAGTGGATAATCACCTTATTTGCACTATCTTTGAAATAATTTTCTCTCCTTTTCCACTCCCATTTTCTTGTTGTGTTCCCACCCAGGCCTCCCTGTGGATCATCCCCAGCTCTCCTCCCTTGTGCTGAAGAGTCCCCTAGGCCTGACCCCAGCCTTTCAGGTGAACTTGAATGCAGTCACTCAGGGCTCATCCCCTCTGCTGAGCCCTGTCCTCAGTGATGCTGGCGGGGCCCGGATAGAAGAGGATGATGAAATGAAAAGGAAGGTAAGGTCACAGAGCTGGGGGGAGTGGGAGCTGTGCTGGGCACTGGAGGTGCCAGGTGAGCTGTGCTGGGCACTGAAGGTGTGAGCTGGGAGCTGTGCTGGGCACTGGAGGTGTGAGCTGGGAGCTGTGCTGGGCACTGAAGGTGTGAGCTGGGAGCTGTGCTGGGCACTGAAGGTGTGAGCTGGGAGCTGTGCTGGGCACTGAAGGTGCCAGGTGAGCTGTGCTGGGCACTGAAGGTGTGAGCTGGGAGCTGTGCTGGGCACTGGAGGTGCCAGGTGAGCTGTGCTTGCTGGCTGCTGGTTGTGTTTTATTCTGTGGTGGCTGTGGTAAAACTCCAGTGCTGAAGGCTGGTTGGAAGTGTTGTGCTGTTGTAGCAGGAGTCCTTGGTGTCCTCCTGGCATCTTCTTGTATCTTCTTGGCTTGGCCACTGGGACCACCTCTCTCTGTTTTAGCAGGAGCAGCCAGTGTGTCAGAGAACAGTGTTCAAAATCCACCTTTTTTACCCCAGAATGGAAATGGGGTCATGTTGGATGTTAGGGAAAGGTTCTTCACCCTGAGGCTGATCCCTGGAACAAGTTCCCTAGGGAAATGATCCCAACACAAGCCTAACAAAGATCAAGGAATATCTGGATGATGCCCCTGGTCATATGGTTTATTTTCCCATGGATCTGCAGGGAGTGGGGAGCTGGACACAATGATCCTCAGAGATCTTTATTTGTTAATGTATAAGGTGTTTGTTTCCTGGGTTCCTTCCTTCCCATGCAGTCTCATCACGGTCTCACTGGTCCATCTCACCCTCTGTTGTTCCTCCAGGTCATGCTTTCTGATCACATCAGGACCTTTAGAGGGTTCTTGAGGTGTTCCCCTTGAACTGTGGGGGACCTGAGCTCAGTGTGAATTCTCTCACACCCATTTCATCATGGGCTTGATCAGAACTGGCTGTGTTTTTGAAGCTGTCCTCTCCATGGCTGACCCTTCTCTCTGGAGAGAGGTGGACAGTGCTCTGGCCTTACATAAATTTGAGTCTCACTTTCCTGAAAGAGGGGGGCAAAAATGCCCCTGACTTTTGCAGATGCAATGTCTCAAACTAGGAACAGCTCTGGGTCTCCAAGATGTGCTTATGTCTAGGTACTGCTCCATGCCTGGGCTGCTTTCTTTCTGCCTACCAGCAGAAAGCACTGGTTACTTTAATCAGGGACTCCCCCACATGATGTGGGATTTTCCTCACCCCCTTGTAGAGCTCAGGATTTGCTGCATTTCTTCCAGTAGGATAAAAAAATCCACCTGACAGTAGAGTTCCATAACCATTTTTCTGGAAGACTCTCTGCTCTCCTTGCCTTGCTTGCAGAGGTTTGTTAGCTCTGGTGCTTGAGAAAGATCCAGGATCTTCCATTACAGTGCAAGGAAGGCTCCACTGTCCAAACTCAGTTTCTTCTGGAGTGGCCACACTGGGATCTGCAGTTTTCCATACAGCCACGAAGAAGAAACCACTTAGTGTGGTCCTTGCTCCTGCTCTTCTGCTTGCCCCATCCAGTGTTCTGGTTGTCTTACCTCTGTCAGGATCAGGATCCTCAGGCAGGATCCAGGGTCCTGCTCTTTGGTGTCTTTCCCACATTCTTGGGCACCTCCAGGCACTTCTGTGATGCTGTTGAGAAACACCCATGGTGTGGACGTGGTGGGAGTGCTTGCCAGAGAGAGAAAGGTTTAACCATTAACTGGGAGCTGAGCTGCAGACAACCCACCCAACTGGCAGCTTCCCTGTCTCATTTAGACTTTTTGAGGTGGAGTTTAGTTTATTGGTTTCCATAGTTAGTTTAAAAATAACTCCTCTCATTTATCCTTATAGCTTGGAAATAATGAGCAGAGACTGTGTTAGCTGACTTAAATGTGAAGCCCAGCCCTTTCTGCCACATTCTGCAAGGTCTGGTGTTTTGGCAGCTTGTGTTCTCCTTCAGACTGAAACTAATTTATGAAAGTGAGACTTCTTAGAAGGGAACTTCTTTTTTATTGTATTGATCTGAAGCTTGATCAACTCCTGAGTATTCCAAGGCTTTGATGTCTATTCAGAGACATTGTTCTAAGTGAAATAGGCATAGGAAGAAACCAGTGTTAAATTGGTTACATTTCATAGGAGCTTTACAGCTTTGTTGTACAAGAAAAATGTAATCTTACAATATCTCTCTGAGTAGAGCTCTGATTTGAGGGTGATACTCCTGTAGTTCCACCTGGTTAATCAGGGCATGTTCTGCAAACTCTCCAGCCCTCACAATGTGTGCTGTCTGCTCTTTGCTGCCATGGTGCTGCTGGTCCATTACTGATACCTTGAGAAAGATGAGGGTTTTTTCTTTCTTTTTAAATCACTGTGCTCTTCTTTCATCTTCCTGGTAGATTTCTGTTCCTTTTCTAATGGAGATTTGTTATATCAACCCATTTAAAAAAGGGCATTGAAGCTGGGCTTTTGGGGGGAATATCCTCCATACAGAGGTATTTTTAATACTTCTGAAGCCTGGTGTTTGAAGTGAAAAGTTAAACATTTTTGGCCATTACAAGTTCAGAGTAGAGCTCTTCGCTCCCCACAAGCTGGAGCTGCTGCATCTGGTGAGTGTTGAAGGTTTCCAGGTGGGATTGTTTGTACATTATATGGTGAAACAGTTTTTCCAAGTGGATATATTTGCCTTGATGCCTGCTATGCTTGTAGAAACGTTTTCTTTGGACTCTAGAAGGAGTCTGCCACCTCAGAGAGTTCTTGTGTTTGGCTTTTGAGGCAGGAGCTGATTTTCCTTTTCCCTTGCAGAGCAGTAGTGAAGGTGTTTGGCAGGGCCCCTGTGCACGGTGACAGTGCTCCACTCCTCTGGTGCAGGGTCTGCCCAGCAGCTGCTGCCAGCACTCAGCACAAGGGATGCACTTAGGACTTGTGCAAGACTGAAAAAAACCGAGTTAAGGGCACTAGATTCCACCAGGGAGCAATTTGGAAAGATCAGGAACTTCTGAGAACAAAGAGAAAGGGCTGATGTGTTGGGGAGGGAGAAAGGAAGAGAAGATGCCTGGGAAAACAAAAGCCCTCTTGTGCCCCAGGTTAGCACACAGACAGTTGGAGAATGAAGCAGAAACCTGCAGAAGTGCTCAGAGATGGGAAAAAAATGTGATCCATGCAGCTTATGAGAAGTGACAGGTTATGACCATGGTGTGCTTTTTGTTTTAAACAAGTTCCCTCATCACTACCTGCCTGTGTAGAAGTCCTGCTCCCATGTTTTCACACACCTTCCTAAGATCTCTCTGTGAGATTTCAAAGAAGTGCAATAAGATCCTTTCCATAGTCCAGAAGGGACACCCAGAGCTGTGTAAAAACATCCCTGATAGCAGAAACTCTCCTGTCCTGTAAGGAACTGCTGAGGCTTGGAGTGAGATGGTAAAACTGAGTCACTTCAGGCTTCAGGGAGGCCAGAAAAATGATGTTTCCTTTGGGAAGAGGCTGCTTTTGAAGGCTGCCTACTGAGGTTCCACAGCATATGAGACTGTAGGAAAAAAGCCAAGATTAGGTAGGACTTTGACAACTTTGCCTGACACTCTGTGCCTGAGACAGATTGAAGTTAAGGGAATGGCTGTGGGGTGAGTAGGAGTGTGTCCTCTGGTTCCTCCAGGGAGGCAGCTGACATGTGGAACTACAGTAACAAGCATAAAATAACCTGAAAAGAGACTAGACAGTGTCTCAAAAATAATAATTTAAGGACACGCACTGCTAGGAATTCTCTGGACTCAATAGAGAGGTTACTGAGAATGCAGGAGAATGTCTCCTCCATGGGCAACGTTGAGCTGGAGGATTGGGAGACACTGAGTAGTTGTGCTGACAGCACTGGAGGCATCTCAAAATAGCTCTATAAGGAGAATTTTTAATTAACTCAGAACATACAAGGAAACAGAAGAAAGAATTTTCAAAGCAGTGTTTCCCTCAGGAGGGGCAGAGATGGAGGCCACCAAATTTTTATTTTGCCACATAACTCAGTGGCATTTGGCACAGAGCTACAGCACAGCATGGTCAGCTAAGGAGACAAAGCAGTCCCTTACTTTGAAGAGTGACTAATTCCTTAATATTACATGATTTTCAGTAATTTATATTTTCAGGCTAACTCTGATTTTGCGTTGCAACTTCACATCTCTTACCACCATTTCATTCCTTTGTTCTCCCATATCCATTCTGTCTTCTCTTTAAAGGGCAGCCCAGAGCAATCATGCAGCCAACAACTGCTGTGGTTTGATTTTCTCTTTTTCTTAGCTAATTAATATGGTCTTCAAAGGAGTAGCTTGAGTGAAAGCTGTGAGTGGAAATAAACAGTTTTGGTAGAGGACTGTTTACAAATCTGTTGGGCTGTGTTTGGTTAGAGAAATGTTTAAAATCTAGGAATCTTGGATTAAGTGCTTCCATATTTTTGATAGTGGAAGGTGTTCCTGCCCATGGCAGAGGCTTGGAATGAGACAAACTTTAAGGTCCCTTCTAACCTAAACTATCTGTGATTCTATGATAATTGACATTACTTTTTAATGCTCGTGCAAAGAAAGAATATTTTATAGTAAAGTCAGTATTTGGGAACGTGATAGTGAATAAAGAGATGTCCTGTTAGTAATGAGCTGCTCCATTTGCACACAGCAAGGGGCAGTGGATGTGAGGTTTGAGCTGGTGCCCAGCAGGAAAGAGAGGTTTGTGTTTCAGCATTTGCTGATGTCTGTGTGTCCTTGCAGCGCTGCCCCACTGACAAGGCCTACTTCATAGCAAAGGAGATCCTTGCCACAGAACGCACCTACTTAAAGGACCTGGAGGTTATTACAGTGGTAAGTGGGTTTGGCTTCATTTCTTTCCCCCTTTTTTTAACAGATTGTGATTGTTAGGTTGGAAAAGCTTGGACTTTCTTCTTGTGATGGAGCATAATCCATGAGCCAAGTAGCTGTCCTCTTCCTTGTTCCATAGCTCCTTCTGTGGGAGTGCAGATACCTCCTCTGGACTTTTATCATTTGCTCCAGCAGCTACATCCTGTGCCATCCTGATGACTTAGGCAAACTTTTGGTCTGAAAACTGTGAACAATGTTTTGCATTCAGTTTCAGTGATATCTCTGTGGTTTTTCTTGGGAAGCTTTTAGCCTTGTGCCTTTGGGTCTGTGAGCAGATGACAGTTGCAAGGGGCATCAAACCCATGGGGGTTTGAAGAGTTTTTTCTTGTTCTGTTGCTTCTGTTTCTTCCTCCTCTTTTCACCCAGACTAGATGAGTGAGTCCCAGTTTGGAGGGCAGCATGAATTTCTAGTTCATGTGCTTCTAAAAGAGCTTTTTTACTCATGAGCTCCATGTTTGAGCACTGTGACTGTTCCCTTTCTATAAGCTGTTGTTTTACTTTCATCAGAGAAAAGCTTGAGTCCCTTAACGCTGCGTGGCCTCAGCTGGAGGTGTTCTCTGCAAGCTCATTGAGCACCATCTCACTCCAATTCCTCCTACAGGCTTCCCAGCACTTCTCCTAAAAGAAGGGGGAATACCTCAGCAAAATGTCAGAGGATTTTTGTAATATCCCTGTCCCTGCAGAGAGTGGGGAACCAGAGGCGATAAGTGTGGAATGTGACCTGCAGCCAGATGTCTTCAGCTGAGTGACTTGCACAGGGCTCCAGCTCTCTGAGAGCAGTTTTGTCTGCGTGGAAGTGGCAGCAGCTGAGGCAGCCACTGGGTAACTGACTGTCACTCAGCTGTCCCCAACCATCCCATCATTGCATTCAGAAACAAGCTTGTGCCCAGAGCCAGCCATGGGCTTCATCTTCCTCATATTTGGCAAGGAAAAAAAAAAAAATATCCCATCTTTTCATTTTTCACAAATTACGTCTTCCCTAAATATTTCTTCTTCCCTCCTGCTGTTTCCCTGTGCATACTTTCTCCTCCCCCATCACTGCAGGGGCAGGAATTTTCATGCTAACAATGAATTTCTGAAACAGAAACTGATGGGGATTTCTGGGTTTCTGGCAGTGGTTCCGCAGTGCTGTGATCAAGGAGAATGCCATGCCAGAGGGCCTGATGACACTGCTCTTCTCCAACATTGACCCCATCTATGAGTTCCACCGAGGCTTCCTGAAGGAGATTGAACAAAGGCTCTCACTCTGGTAAGCAAGCTGGGGGACCTTCTTCTACATCCCCATGCCAAAACCAGACTACAGTTGGTATTTCCACATCAACAGAAGGAAGGAGAAATATTTTATGAAATTAAAATTGTGTACTTAAAAAAAGTGCAAAGGGTGTTGCACAAAGCCCATTTTCCAAGCTTTGCCTTGTACATAATATCCTGGTTGTATGACTTGTGCACAAGACCAAGGGTTTTGTAATCACAGAATCATTTAGGTTAGGAAACACCTTTAAAGACCATCAATTGTTGATATAATCTAATAGTGTCTCTCAAGCCTTAGAAAAAAGAAGGAACATAGGATCAAAAATATGTGTGTGTTTTTTCCACACTATGCTGGTTTTGCATTAATTTATTTTTTGGTGTAGAAGAAAAGGAACCAGTTATGGAAGTAATTCCCTGTAAGGACCTTGACAGCTTCCAGTTAATGAATCTCCAGGTGAAAACCTAGGAACCATTTTTGTGATTAAAGTAGGAGTTTGGTTCTTGCAATGTAGTTTATTTCACAGATGATGTTTTTGGTCTTTTAAACTTTGTATTATTTTCTCCTGACCTGACTTGTTATATGTTATAGTATAGCTACCTTTCAAAAGGAGGTGGTCAACCTAAACAAAGTATGGACAAAAATAAATTCACAAAATCAGGTGGGGTCGTGTTATGACATTTATGTGGAGGTTTGAAATGTAAAACTCTCAAATAGGCTTTCACACAAGTTCCTTTCTAGTCCTTTCTCAGCTTTTTATGCATATCTTTGTGTTTGCTGTTTGGTGCAGCATCCATATTTAATGTACAGTTTTCAATCTGAGCAGGGAAATAGGAATGTCAAATGGCTGAAGATGATGTCCTGAACTACTTGGGAAGATGGAGGGAGAAAACAGACATTTCTTGATCCCCCATGTATGTTCCCTTCTTCTCTGCTCCTTCTGTGTGTTGCAGGGAAGGCAGAACCAATGCTCAGGTGAAAGGGGATTGCCAGCGCATCGGGGACGTCATGCTCAGGAACATGCGCACCCTGAAGGTGGGTACAGGAGTCAAGTGCAGGAATTTGGGGATTCCTGAGGGGTTTGGCTTCGTTTTGTCAAGGCTCAGACCTCAGGGTTAGTATTTCCATTAATCACAGCATCCCAGGAGGGTTTGGGTTGGAAGGACCCTAAAGCCCATCTCATCCCACTCCCTGTCACCTTTCCACTATCCCAGGGTGCTCCAGCCCTGTCCAGGCTGGCCTTGGACACTTCCTGAGATCCAGGGGCAGCCACAACTGCTCTGGGCACCCTGTGCCAGGACCTCACTGCCTCTATGGCCTGGTTCTTAAAATTATTAGAAATGTCTCTGCTTTAAATAAGGTGCAAACTAGACCATATGCCAAAGTCAATAGTATTTAATAGTAGATAGCAGAGAGAAGGAAGAGAAAGAAACAGAAAAGAGGTAGAGGACAGAAAGAGAGGGACAGAGACAGATTAAAGAAAATATCACCACTCTGTTCATCCCACCAGTGTCCTGATGATCCTGTCCAGTTGGTCTTCTTGGTGGTGAAAGTCCTCCAAAAAGCACAGAATCCAATGGGTTAATATATGCTCAGGCCAGGTGGAATGCCCAGGTACCTGCCCTGGAGGGAGGACAAGTTTTCCACAGTGTGTTTCAGCAGACTGAATCTCTTTGCAGCACGTGCAGTCATGTGCTGCAAGGCCACAGGAATAAGTCTGGGGAGCACTTTGGGGTGTCTTTGGTGGATTGTGACACCCCCTCAGCTGCCTCCCCCGTGCCTGTCCCTGGATGTGGCCTTCCTGGGGTTGGGGCGTTTTCCAGCTGACCCACTTTGGGTGAGGGAGGATGGTGGTCACTGCCTCTGACCAGAGGTTTCTCCACGCACCCAAAACTCTCCTCCCCGCCCCTCCCCTTTGTTTGGGGGGTTCTGTGCAAACCTGGCCTCTTGGACTGTGACCTGCCCCACCCAAACCCAGCCTGGAATGATTTTCTGCTGCCTTTGGCTTTCTTGGGCATGCATTCTTTTCCCTCTGCCTTGTTTACTTCTCCTTAGACCCATGATTATTGAATAATAGTGTTCCCTTTATCTTATCAAGGCATCTTAACTCACAGGCCAAAGTTCCAGTCAGGCATCTTCAGGGAGGGCTGGGCTTCTGTGGTTGTTGCTTCTTTATAAAGTTTTGCCATAACAGGCAAAAGGTTCCTAATAAGGTTTAAGCCTTGACCTATCAGATTCTAGTATCTGACACCACCCTCCCAGGGAAGAATTTCTTTCCAATATCCCATCTAAACCTTTTCTTTTTCAGTCAATCTTGAAGTAACTTGCAAACAGTTACTGTTGAGAAACAATTTAAAAAGAAAACAAAATAATTGCAGGAAGGTTTTGTATCACTGTTGCTTATTTAGCCACCTACATTTACCTTGAGAAAAGGTGTTTGTAGGTAATTCAGCAGANTGAATAATAGTGTTCCCTTTATCTTATCAAGGCATCTTAACTCACAGGCCAAAGTTCCAGTCAGGCATCTTCAGGGAGGGCTGGGCTTCTGTGGTTGTTGCTTCTTTATAAAGTTTTGCCATAACAGGCAAAAGGTTCCTAATAAGGTTTAAGCCTTGACCTATCAGATTCTAGTATCTGACACCACCCTCCCAGGGAAGAATTTCTTTCCAATATCCCATCTAAACCTTTTCTTTTTCAGTCAATCTTGAAATAACTTGCAAACAGTTACTGTTGAGAAACAATTTTAAAAGAAAAAAACAAAATAATTGCAGGAAGGTTTTGTATCACTGTTGCTTATTTAGCCACCTACATTTACCTTGAGAAAAGGTGTTTGTAGGTAATTCAGCAGAAAACAAAGAAAAATAATTTATTTAGCTCCCCTATTGAGACCTTGATTCACAAGGTTATTTAATTTTAAAATATACATATTTTTTTGAGGCAGAATAATACCTTCTGAAATGAAGTCAACTTTATTTGGAGCACAGGGCCTATGTGGGACAGCTACATCAGTGCTGTAGTAGTGGAGTAATTACTTAATTAAAACCAGTGGCTTGAATGGGAGTGCAGGAGTGTGGGACTGCTATTTCCACCCCCAGCATTTGGTATTCCCAGCAGGCACAGGCACAATGCTATACAGACACCTATTTTGACTTTGCCTGGGAGCTGCCTGCCCCTTCCTTTACTTATTTCTGCTTTCCTTTGATCCAAGTAACTTTTTGTCCCATTCCACAGGAGTTCACCAGTTACCTGCAGAAGCACGACGAGGTCCTGACGGAACTGGAGAAAGCAACCAAACGCCTCAAGAAGCTGGAGATGGTTTATAAGGAATTTGAGCTGCAGAAGGTTTGCTACCTGCCCCTCAACACCTTTCTGCTCAAACCCATTCAGAGGCTGATGCACTACAAGCTGATCCTGGGGAGGCTGTGCAAGCACTACACAGCAGAGCACCGGGACTTCGCCGACTGCCGGAGTGAGTGAGCACCCAGCTGTGTCCTGCTGGCAAAACCCCTTCCCAGGGATATCCAAACCTCTGCCTGTGCCCTGGGAACACACTCACAGAGTCCCAGAATGGTTTGTGTTGAAAGGGACCTTAAAACTCATCTCATTCCCCTTCCACCATGGACAGGGATACTTCTACTAGACCAGGATGCTCAGAGCCCCAAACACTTAGCTGGCCTTGAACACTCAGCTTCACTTATGTGCAATTATGCCCACAAAGTGGTTTTCTCATGATGGATCCCAATGCTTCAACCAAAGCTGGAAAATTAGTCCTTTTCTTATCTCCTAGCAAGGAAAAAGAAGAGTAGGTTGTTTTACAAACTTTTTGTCATTTAGATGTAAAAATGTGACCAAAAAACGCTTGTTTTGTAACTCAGAAGCATGTCTAGCAAATTCCATTCATGACAAAGTAATCTTTTTCCAGAAATAGTTTGGTTTGATTTTTTTTTTCATTTACTTTCAACTACATGGTAAATACTTTTTGTTTAAGCAAAATCTGAGGTACACAATGCTCTCCAGAAGCACAGGAAATGCTGTGGAGCTGCTTGATCTATTTATCCTCCTCTAAAATTAACACTTAAAGAACTTGGCAGTTGGACAGGGTGATCATTGTAGGTCCCTTCCATATGAACCATTCTGTTCTAAAATTGGCTATCAATTTCAGACCTAAATGTCAGATTCAGTTTCCCAGGGGTGAAATGGGTGGCCTGGGTTGCTCTGCTCTGGTCCCATTGGTGCTGTTCTCCACACAGATGCACTGAAGGAAGTCACAGAAATGACCTCACAGCTGCAGCACAGCCTCATCCGCCTGGAAAATTTCCAGAAGCTTACAGAGCTGCAGCACGACCTCATTGGGATAGACAACCTCACAGCACCTGGCAGGGTAAGTGCTTCTGCTTAGTTTTTTTTGTTGGTTTTCTTTCCAAGGAAGTGCCTTTGAAGGGTGGATTTGCCATCGCTGCCCCTCTGGATCTACGGGATAACTCTAAATGCTTCCTGTCACTGTCTCTTAGTGAATGCCATGGATGATGGGATCACCAGCTTGGTGATATTCTTAGGAATAGATCAGAAATGCTTCTGCTTAAACTCTGGCTGCAGTTTTGTGTTTCCAGTACAGACACTGGTTATACTGGGGCATGGTGCACTGTGCCTGAGTGGGAACTGGTGTGTCGTACTGGAAATCCACGCCCAGCTCTGCTTGTGTCTGCCTGGTGCAAACTCAGAGAGCAGAGGGATGGTGAGAGCCACAGCACTGGGCTAAACTGGTGTGGGTGCTTCTGTATTACAGGAGTTTGTGCAGTTCCTGCCTTTTTTTTGTTTCTTTGTTTTTGATAGATGTACTGGGCATAAATACAGGAGCATCGCATGTGCTTTGGGGATGCTATGGCAGTCACTGCAGTAGGATGTAAGTGTGATAGGTGAACTGCTGGTGTCCAACAGGAATTCTGCTCCTTTCCCTTCTGTTTCTTCACTGATTTAAATGCTGGCTGCAGCAAGGAGCTGATTCATGTCACAGAAAAGGAAGGAAAGTGTCATCAGGCCTCTAAGAAATCTCTTAGCAATCATTGCTGGGCACCAATCAACATCTGTGTACTCTGGGATGAAAATGAAATTCCCTCGAGTCAGGAAAGATCAAACATTGTCTCACTCTTCCTTTTCCATTGCAGGAGTTTATCCGGGAAGGCTGCTTGTACAAGCTCACTAAGAAGGGCTTGCAGCAGAGGATGTTCTTTCTGGTGGGTGTTGCTCCTGACTTTTATAAACCCAAAGTCTTCAAGATAAAGTTGTTGGGGAAGTGTGTTTTCATGTGCTTGTGTTGAAAATCAGCACCTGAGACTGAAAACTAAGCAATGTTTTTAGAGGGCATGGTTGTGGCACCACTGTCTGGTCAACTTGGTTCCTTAATGGCACAGAGTTTTAACAGAATGGAAAAATTCAATTTCCTCTCTTGTAAGTAAACAAAAGAGAGGTTTGAAGGGTAGCTGGCAAAACTGACTGAGAAATGGCATTTTTCATGCATCAAAAGTGGCCTTTAAACAACAGGTTTTTAAGGAGATGTCAAAAAATCCTTGTCCCTGCCTGCTGCTTTCAGAACACTGATTGTTCTCTTCCTGCCTTTCCAGTTCTCAGATATGTTACTGTACACAAGCAAAGGGGTCACAGGGACAAATCAGTTCAAAATCCATGGACACCTCTCTCTGCATGGCATGTTGGTAAGTGGTTCCAGTTGCATCCCAAGGTTAAGGAAATGGCTTTGCCTAATGCAGGTTGAGGAATTCCTTCAGGGCACAAGGACCAAAGCCACAAACTGCTCCAAGGCCAGTCTCAGCAGCAACTGGACCTTGATGTGTGTCAAACAGAGCTTTCTTTATCTGCAGGTCATGAGTCTGTTCCTCCCCCTTTAGCAAAACAGCTGGAGCACACCCTGTTGCCCATTCATTTGCACACTGCTGTGAGAGGCTGATCTGGAAATAGGGATCTATTCATGCTGGTGTTTTGTCCCCCTGCACACACCTTGGCATGTAATCAACCCTCCTGCCCCCCACACCTTTTCTAACAGGATTGTTCTTTCTGTCTTTGGTTTGCAGCTCATAGTGCTCGACCCTCCGGTGAGTAAAGAGCCAAACCTGCTCCAACCCCTTCCTTCCCCTGCCCTGCTGGAAGTGGTGGTGTGCCCCTGCAGTAGAAACACACAATAGATTTTCATATAGAGCCAAAATAGACTTGAAAGTAGGTGGTGTTCATCAAAGAGTTGCTGCTCTGCACTTCCTGCAGCCAGCTTGGAATCCTGTTTGACTGCAGTCCCAGCCAGCACAGCACAGTTTTAGCTTTTATTGGAGACTGAACACTGATGAGAAAAATCTTTTCCTGCAGGTAGAGGAGAGTGAGAATGAATGGTCTGTCCCACACTGCTTCACAATCTATTCTGCACAGAAAACCATAGTGGTGGCAGCCAGGTAATCCTAGTTTTCCTAGTTTTCCTGTGGCTTTGATGGATACCTTCTCCAGAAAGTTACTGCTCAAGGGGTGCAGAGCCAGAGGGGTGTTTCATGCATCCTCTGGACTTCAAAATAAGCCCAGGACTCTTCCCAACTCCTTTTTCAGTGTTGAATTTTGGGAAGGGGTAGTTTATACTGGGCTGATTCCCAGTGTGGGAAGCAGGAAAGAGGGAATTCTGCCCCTCTGCCCCACTCAGGTGAGACCCCACCTGCAGAGCTGCCCCAGCCCTGGGGCCCAGCACAGGGAGGACCTGGAGCTGCTGGAGAGAGCCCAGAGGAGGCACCAGGATGGGCAGAGGGATGGAGCAGCTCTGCTGGGAGGAAAGGCTGGGAGAGTTGGGGCTGTTCAGCCTGGAGAAGAGAAGCTCTGGGGTGACCTCATTGTGGCCTTCCAGTGCCTGAAGGAGCCAACAAGGAAGATGGAGAAGGACTTTTGGACAGGGGCCTCTGGGGACAGGACAAGGGGGAATGGCTTCCCACTGCTAGAGGGCAGGGTTAGATGGGATACTGGGAAGGAATTCCTGCCTGGGAAGGTGCTGAGGCCCTGGCACAGGTTGTCCAGGGAAGATGTGGCTGCCCCATCCCTGGAAATGTCCAAGATCAGGTTGGCTGGGGCTTGGAGCAGCCTGGGACAGTGGGAGATGGCCCTGCCCTCATGGGGTGGGATGATTTGAGCTTTAAGGTCCCTTCCCACCCAAACCACCCTGGGATTCTGTGTTTGTATCTGACCCAAAACACAAACAGCAGGAATAAGGTTGCAATTGCGTTTGTTCGTTTGGGAGTTGCCAGTGTCATCCTTCAAACTACTTCAGGAGACAAAATCTAAACATACAAATGTTTTAGAGACTCAAAAGAATTAAAATTCAGAGCATGCAAATTGCTGTGAGGAGGAGAGAGTCCCTGCAGAATCTCATGGAGGAAGTTGGAGAGAGGAAAAATGAAAGGCTGGCTTGGAAATAAAACCAATCCCTTTTCAGCCTAAATTATCCCTGTGCAGTGAGTTTGGTGCCTTTTTGTAATTAGGATGTCCCCTACACCTGGTGTCAGGATCAGCTTCAGGTGTTTTTGACTTCCTGCAAGTCTGCTATGGAAAAGCAGCTGGAATGAGGAATGGCAGCAATGCAGGGTGGGAGCACTAAATCTTAACCTTAAATTACAGGATTTTTTACTGCCTGATGAGCTGTTCTTGAAAAATAACCCCTACAGTATATTTATAAATCAGTATATTTATAAATGGCACAGGAGCCAATACATTTGGCATGCAGATGTATTTTTTTAATTCCAACCTAACACCTGAGAATGCAATTTTTTTTTTAAGATCAACCCTTTCTCAGTAGCTCTGAGTCATAAGGTGCTTGAAAGATTATTAAATTTGGAAAAATAAATAGAATTTTTACCTTGTCATGACTTTAAAATAGCTCCAAGGTTACCTGTCAAAAATTAAAATTTCTGCTGGGCTTAGACCATGTGTGGAATCTTCAGTCTCAACTAAAAACTTTCAGAAGAAATAGATGGTTGCCAAAACAAAGAAATATTGTGACTTTGTCTAAAGCCAAACCTTCCACTGTTGTATCCACTACACCTTGAAGGGCTGTGAAGGTCTCACCTTCTAGTGGATCCTGGGAGGAAGGAAGGAAGTTTCCTCTTCCTGCACTCTGAGTTTTACTTGCTTGAGGTGTCAGGTACATCCCAGATGCCCTTTAAAAGATGGGCTGTGCTTCAGGCTGCCATTTGTCCTTCAAAAAAAAAATTGTGGCTCATATTCCCCCTCTCCAGAATTCCTGTCCTGACCCCTGCCAGCTGCCTGTTCATTTTATTTGCTGTAAAGTCCAAGTGTTTAATTCTTAGTTCAGTCTTATTTCAAGGCCTGAATATAGAGGTGGATGAGGTCAGTTTGCTCTCCTGCTTTGGAGGAATTCTAATTTTGGTTTTCTTTATCTAATGGAAGGATGCTGTGCCTTGTTTTGGGCAGTGACCTGTGCCTTCAGCACACGGGCACAGCTCTGGGCTGGCAGATCCCCATTCCCACTGCTTCCCTTGCAGTACCCGCCTGGAGATGGGCAAGTGGATGGAAGACCTAAATGTGGCAATTGAAATGGCAAAGAAATGTACTGAGAAATCCGAGATGCTTCTGGAAAACTCCGTGTGCAACCGCTCCAACAGTAAGTGCTGTTCCCTGCCTGCTTGAAAAGCAGCCTGTCCTGTCCTCTCTGCTTTTCCTTTTGTGAGTTTGATGAGATAAAGGACATATTTTTATAATTCAGATGATAATGGAGAATTTATTGGGCTTTGGTTTTAATTAAAAGAGATATGCTTGTCTTCCTAGGCTGATGCTCAAGGTAGCTTTAAATGCAGCAGAGATGCTCCCATTGCAGAGTTGTTAATTTTATTAAGTCCTTAGGCACCCTTTACATAGATTTTTCTCAGTTTAACCATGTGGTGAATTTTTTTTTGTCCAAAGTGTAGTGTCTCTGGAGGTCAGCTTTTAGAGCCCAGTATCCCTGTGCCTGTCTGGTGGTGTAATGGCTGTGCTGAAATATGGAGTATTTTTTCTTGGAGACATCTCTTCTGTTCCTTGACTCAAGATGAAGTGTGGTCATTTTTGTTTGTTGGACACAGCACTGACTCAAACCACTCTGTGTGTTCTAGTGGAAGGTGTCCCTACCCATGGAGCGGGCTGGGACAAGATGATCTTTAAGGTCCCTTCTAACCCAAACCATCCTTTGCTCCTGTGAGTCAGCTGCCCCAGGCAGAACTGAGTAATGAAACCCAGACTGATGTGCTTAGAGTAGTGTAGGAGTTGGGGAACCAGTTCAGCTTGACATAAAAAAACTGGAAAAAGACCCTTAAAACTGGGCCACGGCAAGAGAAGACTGCCTTTCTCAGGAATCCCAGCTTCTCCTGCTTCTTGCACTGCACGGTTTCCTTAAACCACTACCCGATTCTCCTCCCCCAGGATCCTCTGATGAGGTCTCTGTAGAACAGGAGTCCGAAGATGACATTCACTCCTCTCGTAGCTCCTTGGACAGGCAGAGCCACCACCGTGCCAACACCACCATGCACGTGTGCTGGTACCGCAACACCAGCGTCTCCATGGCCGACCACAGCGCGGCCGTCGAGGTACCCAGGGCGCCGGGCCCGCCCTGCCCGCCTCCCGCTCGGCCGTGCAGGGACAGCGTGGCCACCCAGCCCCACTGCATGCTGGCCCCTCTGTCTGTGCCTGTCCGTGTGTCCCTCCTCGCGCTCCGCTCTCCGCGCAGCGGGGCTTGGCTGCGGCAGGGCAGGCGTGAGGGAAACCCAGGAGCTCCTGGGCCTGAGTCGCTCCTTTGGGTTTCACCCTGCCTGCTGGAGGGCTGAGCATCCCTGTGCTGGGCACTGCTGATGGGCCTCAAATCCTGGGGTCAGTTTTGGGCCCCTCACGATGAGAAGGATGTTGAGGGGCTGGAGAGTGTCCAGAGAATGACAGTGAAGTTGGGGGAGGGTCTGGAGCACCAGGAGCAGCTGGGGGGGCTCAGCCTGGAGAAAAGGAGTCTCAAGAGGGGCCTTCTGGCTCTGCACAGCTCCCTGACAGAGGAGGCAGCCAGGTGGGATCAGGCTCTGCTCCCACAGAACAAGGGGCAGGACAGGAGGGAATGACCTCAAGCTGCACAGCGGAGGTTCAGGTTGGGAATCAGGAAGAGTTTCTTCACAGGAAGAGTGGGTAAGCATTGGAACAGGCTGTCCAGGGCAGTGGTGGGGTCACTATCCCCAGAAATGTTCAAAGAATGTGTAGATGTGGCACTTTGCCAAATTGTTCAATGGGACTTGGTCAAAGGTTGGACTTGATGATCATGGAGGTCTTTTCCAACCTTAATGGTTCTATGATTATAAGTTCCCTATCCAAGATATTTTCCTTTAGAGATTGACTGTGCTGTACTGAGCCTGCTCAGCTGCTGTACTGCACCCAGAATTAGGAAGAGGGAATTCAGTTGGAATTCTCTGCCCTTCCCTCGCTGGCAGAACTGAGCAGCCAAATGTCTTTAATGGCAGCATCACTTTAGGCTGAGCAGAGATGATTATTATGTGCCCACAGAGGTGATCAAGGCCAGGTTGGATGGGACTCTGAGCCTGGTCTAGTGGAAGTTGTCCCTGCCCATGGCAGGGGCTGGAACCAGATGAGCGCCAAGGTCCCTTCCAACCCAAACTATTTTGGGATTCTGTGAACCACTGGTACCTGCAGTCTTGCTGTTACTCACAGTGCAAGGCAGCACTGGTGGCACATTTGGGCACTGAATCCTGCAGAGTTTGAGACTGATCAGCTCAGCTTGCACCAACTGCTTGCACCAACTATAGAGTTTTACTTCAGGCAGCAGTTTGGCAGGGTAGGACACCTTCTTTGAGGCTTCCAGAAGTGGGAGGGACCCTAAATAACGTGGAGGGGAAAAGGAGGTCACTAGCCTGACAAAAGCAATGGGGCAGGGGGCTGCAGCATGTGTCTGTGCCTGCCTGTCCTGCTCTGCTCTAGAGACACTTCTTTAACTGGTGGTGAAAGTTTGGGCACTGGAGCCCCAGTGTTTTTCTGATAGAGAGACCATGTGGGTCAGCTTGGTAAGGGAAGTGCTTTGGATGTGACCTGGGCCTGAGGTACAGACATTGGGCACTTGAGCTGGCTTCTGCTGAGGTTTCTGTTGGAGGGGATGGGCCTTTCCCTGCTGACACCTTGGGAAAGACACCAGTTCACAGTTCTGTGCATGGATAACAAGGTTCTGGGACTGAATGTGTGACTTCTTGCACTCCTTCTCACTCTGATCTGTTCCATGTTCTAACACCGACATTTTTTTCCCAACCCATTTTCCTTTAACAGCCACCTTTCTTGCATCACTCCTCTCACCCTAACGTTCTGTTTTTCTCTTTCTCTCCCCCTTTCTCTGCTCAGTTTTCTGCTCTCTTGCTGTTTCTCCAGAGCTTCCTCCTCGCTATTTGCTGGGCCAGGCCCAACGGCCCAACACAATCACCCATGTTTGTTGGTACCGGAACCAGAGCCTATCCCTGTCTGATTACTTGTGCATGATCCAGGTAAAGATGCCTCTCACATTTTGTGCTGGTGGGGAGGAGCCATGGGATGCCCAGGAAAATGTCCTGCTTCCTAACTGCTCACGTGAGGATCCTCATCCTCAGAGGCAGACGTGTACCATTGCCTTGCTAAGACAGGATTTCCTCTGTTGAGGCCTCAAAAAATGGTTCTCTGTAAATCTGCTACGTGTGCTGTCTTTCTCTGAAATTCCAGAACTCCTGTGCTGTCATTCCATGCCGTAGGTTTCCCTGTCCTGCTGGCTGGCTCCAAGGCAGTGCTGCTCCCCTCCCTGCAGCCCCTTCCACGCCAGCTTTGCTTCCTGTAGCTGCCACGTGTTGTTTGCCTCCCAGCTCTGCAGTCCTCTGTTTCCTCTCCTGCTTTATTTCCCTTCTCACACACTGTGTTCCCTGGGGGTTTTCTGCATGTGAGGAAGGGTGGCTGTGAGGGATGGACCCTGCTGGCTGTCACCATACCAAGGTCCCTTCCAACCCATGGAGCAAGTGCAGGAGCAGCTGGGGCTGTTCAGCAGCATGGCAGTCTGTGATTTCATGGGAGTCCTCTTTTCCTTCTGTGCCAGAACCAGCTCTCTGGGTATTTGCTGAGGAAGTTCAAGAACAGCAATGGCTGGCAGAAGCTGTGGGTCGTCTTCACCAACTTCTGCTTGTTCTTCTACAAGACACACCAGGTGGGCAGGTGTAGGTGAGGGGATGATGGTCAGGGTGTTGGGGAACCTGGGGATCCTTGACTTTCAGCTCCAGGGGCAAATCACTGCTGGTTGAAGGAGAGCAGCAAGGGGAAGAGGAGAGGTAGTTCATCATGAAGCTGGTCTCTGAAAGGCTGTGGGCACTTGTGGAACTTAATCAGAATTTCCAGTGCTGATGATGCTGACCTTCTGTGGGTGAGGGGGAAACATCTCATGCAGTGACTAAAGGGTGTGAGGGATGCAGCAGCCTTTGGGCCTTCTTTGCCCACTTCTCTCTGTGCTGGGCTTCAGCTCAGCCTGACAGGCTCCAGGGAATTTTTCTGTGTTCAGCACCTGCTTGATAATGAACCATGGTGCTGCACAATCTTTTCATCTTATTAGCCAAATAAACTGTGTTTATTAACCCAGTTATTGGGTTATTTTGGCCTCTTGCCTTGAGGGCACATTTCTTTTTGTGAGGATGACTTTACCTTTTTTGTCAGATCTGTGCTTTGAGCTCCACAGGAAGGGTGCAGAGAAGGAGGAGGGAGCCCAGGAGGCAGCATTGGGCAGAGGAGCAAAAGCAAATAACTGTAAAAAGAACTGAATGAGCTGGGGGAAAGGGTTAAATCTCAGCTGTTGGTGGCCTTGCAGAAGAGTTCTCCTGTTGTCTCCTGGACAAGAGTGCACAGCCCTGTCCTGTGGTGCACGGGCTGCATGGCAGGGGTGCCTTGCACTCAGGGCTGTGCTCTTGGGCTCTTGCAGGATGATTATCCCCTGGCCAGCCTCCCCCTGCTTGGCTACACGGTCAGCTGCCCTGTGGAGGCAGATGGCATCCAGAAGGATTATGTCTTCAAGCTGCAGTTCAAGTCCCACGTGTATTTCTTCAGGGCTGAGAGCAAATACACCTTTGAGAGGTAATTTTCTGTTTTCTCTGTCTTGGTTTATAACCAGCTCTTAACTCAGTGGTTGGTCATCCCATCCTCTCTTTCCTCCTAGTCTGAGTGATCTTCCAGCACATTCTCAGGAATAACATTCCCTTCTTCTCCCCACTGATGATACTTGGAGATCCCTCCTCTGACAGGACCCTCCTCTGTGTGTGGGAGAGCTGGGGATACACCAAGAGCTGTGTGCCAGCAGTCTGGGGCTTCCTTGGAACCAGGGAGGAAAGTGAGAGGGGAAGGGCTGTGGAGTGCTCAGCTCCACCAGCTCTTTGGGAGCCAGATTTCCAGGTTCTGTGAAGAGTTTTTTGGTTTTTATCTTCCATCTCTGGGAGCAGAAGTTTTAATGCAAGGCTGAGAGCAACAAATTCAGGGCTCCCTTTCACTTGTCTGGTTTCTCTGTAATTGCATTTTATTATCCTCTATAATTTAATTGCTCTTAGGGGCTTCCACAGAGGGTCCAAACTGTGTGTGAAATGCACCATATACAAAACTTTGCTGCTGTGTTGAGAGCCCTTGCACTGGGTCCTGCCATGCACAGTCACATTGGTTGTTTTGGAATGTGGCTTTACTGAGGTGTCACACACTTGGGAACAGCTGAGGTACCAGCTACCCAAGCCATAAGTTGTGCTCATTAATGCACTGGGTTCATGGAGGGATTTCAAGGGAAAAATGTCCACTTCACTGTGGATTTGCCTGGCTTTTTTCACTGTTGCTTTGCTTTCTTCCACATGAGCAAGGCTGTTACCTATTTCCTAATTTACTAAGGAAATCAATAGCTATAGTCAGCTTGTCATCCTTGATAACCTTGAGGAGAGAACACAGTGAGCTCCCATGAGAGTTCTCTGGAGCTCAGAGCACTGAGGACTTGTTACTTGGACAGGCAATTTCTGCAGGGTATTTACCACCTCTCAAGCTGTCCCTTTGAAGAGTTAAGTTTTCCAGAAGACTTGTGAAAGAAAGGAAATGGCTGTTTTGGGACGTTTGGGAAAGAGGTGCAGCTCACACAAAGGACAAGATTACCTGTGAGTGAGGGTGAAGCACTTCCCTGTCTTTTCTTGGCAGGTGGATGGAGGTGATCAAAAGAGCCACCAGCTCTCCAGCCAGGTCGAGCCTGCTGCTTCCCAAGGAGAAGGACACTCACACAGACTGATGGGGGCAGAGCTGGATCTCTGCTGGCAACACCAACAAAAGGAGCAGGTGGGAACAGGAGTCTGTGGAGTTGTCAAAGCAAAGACCAGGAGGCTCATTCCCCCCAGGATGGCAAGTGGGAGTGAGGGGGCTGCAGACAGGGATCACATCCATTCCTGGGGGTGTGGAAGAAGGTCAAGTCTGTTCCAGCTGAACCTACTCAGAGAGAACCCAACAACAGCAGTGCCCCAGTGCACACACCTTGTGGAAGGGTTCTTGTTCCATTGTACCTGTGCAGTGACACCTTCACCTGCCCTGAAGGCAGGGACCACCCTCTTTTTACATTTTGACTGGATGATCAGCACACATGGGAGAACACCAGCAGCTTCCAGTGGTGCAGCTGGCTGGGGGCTCCCAGACACCCCCTGTCCCTGGGGCTGGTGCCACAACCCGTCCTGCTGGGTGCCTGCTGGGGCACTCCATGTGTTGGCTTACACACAGCTCCTTCTCAACAAACACTGCAGCTCTCCCAGAGCAGCTCTGCTGCTTGGCAGCTGCCAGGGCAGCAGTTTTCCAGGGCAGCAGGAGGGCTGAGTCTCTGCTGAGCTGTCGAGGTGTTGGTGGATCGGTGCAGGGGGGTGCATGGTTTGTCCTCTGAACTCAATCACTATTCTCATATCACAGCTCCAGTTTCTTTATCCTGTAGTAGGAGTTAAGTAAGGCACGGGATGGCAAACACTCTCCACTCTGGTGTGGGTGATGTTTTCAAGGCATTTAAGCACTGTAGGAGAACAAATCTCTTGAAAGTCACTGTTGCTTGTGCTTTTGTCATGCAAAGACTTCTGAAAGTCCCTAATCTTCTGTTTCACTTTGGGATGGGATCCATCTTCTGTTTCTCATGAAGGTGTAAAAGTCACTGGATTCCAGATGGAGCATTAGTGTCTGTGGACTCTATTAAATTTCTGTATTAAATCTGAAATGTTTGCAGCTTGTTCTCTTTTGTAAAGCTGTCACCTTTGGGTGCCTCCACAGAACGCTAAGTGCCACAAGATGCTTTTGGACGTGGTTTTGATGGGCTGTGGGGACTCTGATCTGTATTAGACAGAAAAGTGTTTGTGTACTAACAGAAGGAACAATGCAGTGAAGCAGTGAAAGCAAATGGAAAGTGTTGTGTGCTGTGAGGATGGAGGAATGTGGAGACCCCATGGGGCAATGGGAAGGACAGAGGCCAGCACAGTGTTCAGTTATGGTCTCAAGCATCTGCAGGATGAGGACTGAAGGGAGGGGGAATCCAGAGGGATTTTCTTGCTTGGCATTTGAGGAGTGACTGCAGGTCCAGCCTTTGCCACCACTGTCACAAAGACAATTGTCCCTTCTAAGTTAAATGTACTTAATTTATTAGTGTCTTCATTTATTACTTTTTTAATTACCTGTTGTAGGTGTATCCATGTGGATTGATCAGACATGTTATACCGTGAATATGACTGTTCAAAGTAAATAGCATCTTGGCATAAAACTCTCTCAGCCTCTTATTCCTGAGCTCACCATCCCCTTTCCTGGGCCCCCCATCCCAGGTCCAAGTTACTCTGTAGTTTTCCACGACTCTGGATCTCAGCTCCCCCTGTACCAAGCACTCTCCATCCAGAGTGGGGATGGTGTGGAGGAGGTGGCAGAGCTGCCTTTGTGGAGCTTGAGTGCCACGTGCCCCACAGTGAGCAAGAGTCTTCCCTTAAGGTTTGTGGGCTGGTGAGTGAATGATCCTTCAGTTGTTCCTGTGCTGAACCTGCAGCTCAGCATCTCTCTTGAAGATGCAACTGCTGAGGTGGAGNGTGGATCTTGAGTGCCACGTGCCCCACAGTGAGCAAGAGGTTTGCTCCTTCCCTTAAGGTTTGTGGGCTGGTGAGTGAATGATCCTTCAGTTGTTCCTGTGCTGAACCTGCAGCTCAGCATCTCTCTTGAAGATGCAACTGCTGAGGTGGAGTCTCTAAACCAGGAGCCTCTGGAAGGACAGCAGGCAGCAAAAGACTGGTAACCACCAGACTTTAATTTGTAGAAGGCATCAGGCACCACTGCACCACCTGCACAGCTCTGCATTCTCACCTGTGCACTGAACCTGTGCTTCTGCACTCCAGCTGCAGGCCAGCTCATCACCACGAATATGCACCAGCCTGCTGAGCCCAGCTGAGCACAGGGCACTGAGCAGAATTCCCCCAAAAAAGCACAGTCAGAAGTACATTAATCAGTTCTGCTTCTTGGCTCCAAGGGAAAACCAGATGAGCACTGCAGAGCTGGTCACAGCCTCAGCTGTACCCTTCACCTCTGTTCCTGCCCAGGGAAGGACAGTCACAAGGGTTTCAACACCAAGTGGCATCTCCAGAGTGTTCATCCTGCCCCTGAGGTCACACAGGCTCGGGGTGCCTGGTTCAACCCCTGCCTGTGCAGGGCTGCAGCTGAGCAGTGGATTATCACCAAAGATGGAGCCTCCACCACCACCACCCTGGGCCCCCTCCCCGCTGCAAAGTGAGACAGAGGAAGGCAGAGAGACCCTGCTGCCAGCCTAAAGATAAAGAACAAACTCAGCAAAAAACTGCAGGGCAGCATGCTCCAGTGCACAGCTATGCCTTTGCCAATGGTGTGGGCTTCCTGGAGTGCCAGCAGAACAGACTGATGTGCCTGCAGCTGTTATCCTTGCACACACAGTACCTGGCTCTGTCTCTGGGGTCTCTGTTACAGATGCATGAGGAAGATGCAGGGCAAGACCAAGAAGAATGCAAAGAAAAGCAGCTGGAACCAATCCTTTTCCCCTAATAACACAGTTACACCAGCCTCATTTGTTTTGTTACTTTATTGAAAGTGGCAGATCCCTTTCAATGTTTTTGAAAACTAAACCCATTGTTGCTTTGAATACTGGACGAAGGGTGTGGGGATTGTTTCCTTTAAAAAGTTCACTCGTTACACTGCAGAGCATGTGAGTAACGACACAGGTACCTTGTCAACACCGTTTGCTACTGCTGTGAACAGCAACTTTGAAAGCAGCAGGGGCCCTTGTGCTGGCCTGCAGCCTCTGCTTCCCCCTCTCCAAGCATCCTGCCTATACATTAACTTCTCCTCCTGAGGGAAAAGTGGGTTTGTTCTGTTCTTCCTAACTGCAAGCTCTGAGCTGGCTCTCACCACAGAACACTGCTCTGCAGCAGAGAGCCAACAGCAGCACCTCTTCTCTACTGTACAAGTTCAGAGTGTTGCTGAGCCTGGATTTATCCCTCAGGATAAATAAAGGATAGTCATAAGGTAAAGTGAACACCATGCACCAGCATCAGGGAACGTAGGGTCCCCCTGAGCTACTCACAGCCCAGCACTTCAAATCTGCAGGTCTGCATCTAAGTACCAAAAATCGAGCCTTGTTTCTAACCACGTGGCCTGTCATTAAAAAAATGCTGAACAGCTCCAGCCTTTGTTCTCAGTGGCTCTGGGGTGAGCCCATATCATCCACATACAAACAACCAGACAGAAAGATCTGGGTAACTGAGTTCTTGCTGACTTCATGGGAATCTCTTTTCAGTTAGAGAGCAGCCCTCTAAGCAACCAGCTATCAGGGGTTATTTTCCTACGTCTGTTATTCTGGACCTTTAAAATGTAGATTTAACATCTGTGTGCTTACCTGATTTAAGGATTTGCTTTATTAACTAGTGTGATAGAGAAAGCAAAGCTCCTGGGGATGGCTCTGCTGGAATAACAGCCAACTCAGCAGCAGATGCTTTACCTTCTCTGCTACCAAACACCACCCCAGCTTGTCAACTGGAGCAGAGCCCTGGCTACAGTGAGGCTGCATCCCAGGCTGAAGGAGGAGCCAGAAAGGGAAGGCTGAGAAGGAGAGGGAGGCCTAGAGCAGCTTTTGGGAATCCTCAGCCCTACCACACTGCTGTGAGCAATCCAGTTTACATCTTCCAGCAGAGCACAGGTTCCTGCATCAGAAACTGCCATGTAGTGTCCCTCTGCCTTGTGAGCCAAAGCCCTGCTGATGTCTGCAGCTGTTGTGTTCCCCCCACTCCCCTTTTTAACCCTTCTGCCCCAGGGGGGCCTGCACAGCTCAGACCAGCACTGCCCCCCCTGCCTGTCGAGCTGCTTCAGCTGCCAGGAGCGCCAGGGACAGGAACTCCAGCAGCTCCCACAGCAAACACACCCACTTTGCCTTCTGCTCCCTGGAGACCCAAGGCAAGTTCTGCTGTTGCCTGACATAGATTAACTAAGGCCTAATACAAAACAATGTCCCAGAGCCAAAAAAAGAACAATCAGCACACCCATCCTCCTGTGAAATGACAGGCTGGGAAAGAGCAACCGTGTACCAGGGCAGCTGCTGCAGCACTGGAAAGCATTGTTACTTGTGTGTGAAGGGCTTCAAGAGATCCTCCAGAACAAGTGGAGAACTGGTCTCACTCTCACAGAGGCCCTAAATGCCTGGAGAGCTTCCCAACATCCCTGCACTCACACACGACTGCTCACAAACACTTCTTTAGGAAGGACAGGAGACTAAACCCATCAGACTTGCCTGTGCAACATGTATCAATGGAAGAGAATCTCCCTTTTTCCAGCAGCCAGGCATTTACCAGAAACAAGCTGTGAATCAAACCAAGCCAAAATGGACACATCCATTGTAGGAAAACAATTAAAAACTGCATTGATTACATTGTAAAAACAATTAGACCACCCATCTCGGGTTCTGCAAAAGGTCTAAATTGTACTTGCATTGCAAACCCCACCTTGGGTTATCATGGAAACACGGCTAACATGAAGGCTCTGAAATGTCCTGAGGTCCATCACAATGTCACATCCAACGGCAGATGGTGGTCTGGATTAGAGATGTAGTTCTTATGAAGCTGGAAAAAAATCCTTCCCCCCTGACAACAAGAGCAGGGAATGTGGGTGTCAGCGGGCAGAGGTCAGGTGGTTCCGACTGTGTGAAAACCTGCAAGGAAGAATTAACAAGGGAAAACTGGTCAGTGCTGGCTGGGTGAAGCTCTCACCTGGAGTGGTGCCCACAGGCACCCACCAGCAGGTCTGTGGGTCTGTCCCCACTGCCAGTTTTTGCTAGATAAAGTCCTGCAACACATGGATGTGACTGGACTTGGTGCCAGCAGTGGAGCCAAGTTTGACCCAGCAAAGAACTAAATTCTACCAAGACTACATTCCTTCACTGGTTTAACAAATAACTCTTGTCAGGAAAAGTACACTTTGTGTGTATCTAAAGGTGGGCAAGCAGTGACTAGCTGCACAGAGTGCTTTACAGCACATTCCTTACAATGAAACAGAAACATTTATTAACAGACACTTCCATTCCCAGAAGGGATCCCAATGAGATTTTGCACAGTCCTTACAGCCTGGGTCATGGGATCAGCAGGATATCATATGTATATAGATACATGTGCAAAGTGAAGGTGAACAGCAGCATCTTTCTGTGCCCTACAACATCCCTTACACTACAGAAACCTGTCCAGTGTGAGGAAAGGCTTCTGAGGCAAAAGAAGTTTTCCATTAAATGAAAGCAGTTACAAGTGCCATAGGGACTATTAAGGCAGCTGCCATCAGCTTCACTGGTGCCTGCCCTGACTGCTCAGCCCCAGCTCCCAGCCAGGACACGCCCTCACCTTTGGACCCGCTCCACCATGTGTGCTATCAGTTTGTCAGAGATGCCTGGGCAGGACTCCTCAGCCAGGCTGAAGGCATTCTCCAGCTCCTCCATGGCTCCCACGTTGCCTCCAGTCTGCTTGTGCTTATCTTTGAGCTGCAACCCAGAAACAGGGCATTAAGGCCTCATTTTGCTGTGGAAAGCACCGGTCAAGAAGTGCAGCACTGACATGAAGGTGCTTTCCCTCTTATTATGGCTGCACCAGGGTGTAGGAGGGCACCCACATCCCACTTAAACCAAAAAGAGCTCATTTGTAGGTCAGGAAGGTAGAAGTCCAACGTCTGGGGTTCAAATTTGCCTCCAGGTACTAATGGCAATTGAAGCCTTTACCTAACGGGATGTACTCTTAAACAAATTAAATGTTTAAGAAATGGACCAACAGCCCTGAAAACTCATAATTAGCAACAGCACAAACAATTCCAGGTGTATCTGAAGCAGTACAATCACCTTTGCTGCTAATGACAGCCCAGCACCCAGACACACACACACACAGGGTCACAGGCAGTTGGGTAGAATATACCCAACACCAGGAGTCAGTCACCACCACTTTTAATAATCACAGAAAAGTCTTGACTTGCTTCTAGTGACTGGGAGGCCAAGGAAGACAACTGCCATACCAGGAATCCTGAGCCCCTTGGCCTCCAACACTCCCCTCTAAGAGAGCTTTACCCAGGGGGGCAGGGGAAGAAAGTCCACACACCAAGACCTCCACACACAGCACCCACCTCAGTTCACATCTCTCATGGTCAGTGCACTCTGACCAGACCTCTACTGGCACATGTTTCCAGCTGTTAATTTGAAAAAGCTACAGCTCTGTTGAGAAGGAATGCCTGACAGGTCACTGGTGCTGAGCCTGAAGGAGTCCTTTGTTGGAAATCCTACATTTCCACCCCAGCAGCAGTTCCCCACCTTCTTCCCACAAGCTGCTGATATGACAGCCCCTTCCCAGGGCACCACCACCCAAGGAGCTGAACAACAATCAAGCATCTTGTTGAACAAGCAACATCTGGTCCAGCTGAATTAAGCTCTCATTAGGCCCTGCTGATTAAAGGGCTTTACATAAGCCTTGCACTTCTTTGCCTCAATTCTAGGATCAGCCTTTGCTGTTGTTGGAGCTCACCTTTCTCAGAAAGCAGAACAATGTGAATTTGTACCAGTTTTGTACTAGCTGCAGTCATTCCAGTGCACCAAGTCTCCTGCTGGGAACAAACAGCTCCCAGCCAAGAAGAGCCATTGCCTCCTCACTAGGGCACCTATTCCCCACCACAAAGCTGTGAGAACAACACCCACACACCTCTGCTCAGTCAGAAGTGGCAGGGGCATGGAGGGCAACTCAGTTACACACCAAGGATACAGATTTCTTAGGCCAAAAATGGTTGTGATGCTAGAGCCAAGGATTTGATGTGTACCTACCAAAGGCTGCCCACCTCAGGCTCAGCACAGGGCCTGTCCTGGGGGTAAGGTGTCAGTTCATCATCAGCCTTTGATGCCAAGCTCCTGACCTTCAGCTTGCCCAGCAGCCTGTGGTGGGACCAGTGTGTGCTGGGCTGTCTCCTCCCACTGCAGAAGAGCTCTCTGGAGGCTTGCAGGAGTCAGAGCACTGCACTGAGCTCAATCTTACCAGGCCCAAACATCATTTTACCTCCCTGCTCCACAATGTTTCCAGTCCTGCAATTGTCCACACCTGCTAATGACTCCCCACGGGCTGTTTTCAATATTAACATCCAGTAACACACATGCAGGGAAGGCAGATGAAAGTTTACAAAGAACATCTCAGTCTGATTTCCATTTATAAAGCCCAGCTTCAGCTCCTTTAGGGAAAGAGGGCATCAAGTCTAGTTGGAGGACAAAGTTTTCAGTTCTAGTTTCCTACCAATAACAAAGAATAACACATGCAGCCAGCAGGAAAGCAGATTTCACTTGGAGAAGGCTTCTTTCATGTCCCCTCTACTGCACACAAAAGCCAGGTTATTTCAGAGACTGCCCAGAACCCTTCCTGCTCCTAATTTCATTCAGTGAGATCTGCAGAGCCAGCAAATGTCTAATCAAAGGAAAGGGGGATCAACAAACTGGGGCAAGGGAGTCAAACGAGCAGAAATGAAATGTCCAAGAGGCCACTTCTTGCCTGGGACTGCTGCAGCAAGGTGAGTAAGGAGAAGCACAAAAATGCATTTACAGTCACAGGCCTGAGCACTCGCCCCAGGAGGCTCCAAAACTGAGCAGAGACCCAGACATCAGTGACTGTGCTGCACAAACAAACTGCATCACAAACCAACATGGTTTCCATGTGGTTTCATCTCAGAGCTCTAGGCCTACAAGGCCTCATGCTCCTTTTGAAGGTCAAGCCCCATGGAGCACAGAAGAGGCTGGATAGATAAACTCCCAATTTCCAAAGTGGAGCTGTCTCAAGAGCCTGCTTTTCAGAATGACCTCTGGTTCCTGCCGTGCATCAAACCCTCCTTCCACATACCAGGAGACCTGAGAGAAGAGTAAAATCCACAGACTTTCCCTGGAAAAAGCACAGCTCTCTGCTGGGCCATGCCACCAGGATCCAGAAGAGTAACTCCTCAGGACCAGAGAAAGGGTGTCTGTCACCAGCACTTCAAGAACTCTGACATGCAGCACCTAATGGATTTCTTCCAAGGCACAATCTCCTTTCCTACCCTCTTCTGCTGGAAAGAGCAAGCAGAGCTCATAGCCATGAGCAGCCCCATTATGATTATCCTCCTCTTCCCTGACAACACCACCCAGCTGGAAAGGTGAGCTGTCACCTCCCTGCTGATACAGACACTGTCCTATTGTTAATGGCAGCTCTTACTTCAACTCCACATCCCCATCCAGACCACAAGGCAGGGGAACTGGGCAGGATTTCTAAACACATTTTCTCTGCCTGCCTTCCAGAAGCTAGGGGGCAGGGAACTCCTTGGTCTTGGCATTCTACCAACAGCAGTCTATACAGATCAAGGAACAGTCTAGTAACCAGCAAAGCCAATTCCTGCTCTAACCACCTACCTTCCTCTCAGTAACTCTGCTGTGAAAATGCACAGTGACAGGCCAGCTCAAGTACCTATCTGCTCTAACAGGAGCTGCACTTCAGATCCTCACCAGAAGACAGATTACCAGAAGGGTAATGCCCTTCTTCCATACACAGATGTTTTCAGGAGGACACACCAGGACACCCTCACTTTACCCACACATGGTCGAGCCCTCTGAACTGGTACAAATGCTTCAGAGTCCCTCAAGACACCTCACCACACCTTCCTTCTCCAAATCCTTCCCATTTACTTCTCAGGTATCTCTTCATCTCCAATCAGCAGAGACACCAAGAAGGTTCTACTCACCTCCCCAAAAACTGGGTGAACAAGTGTGGAGAGACACTGTGACCGTGGCTGTCTCTTGATGGGCTCAGAAGGCTGGAAAACAACACAAAGAGGAGTCACAAGCACAGGCAAAAGCTTCTAGGGCACATGAAGTACTAAGCCTTTGGTGAATTAACAGCACCTTCACAGCAATCCCATCACAGATCTAAGGAAAGCCACAAGTCACAGTACCCTGATGATGTGGAAGTCTGGAGCACCAGCCCTTGGTGCCAGACTGAAGTAAATTTCAGACAGAAGATGAGTGCCTGGTGGCTTCCCCAAGGCATCCAAAACCTCAGGTTAATTCACCCCAGTTCAGAAAGACCAGACAGCACACAGACCTTCTGGGAACCATGAAGAGCCATCCCTTTGTGCAGCTTGCTCAAGGAATTGGGGCGAATGGTTGGTGGGAATGTCCAGATTGGACCCTGGTCTCCATCCTCTGCATCTCCATCACTGAAATGAAAAGGGGAAAGTTAAGACAAAGCCTCAGCTCCACACACTGGGAGTTTGCCCATACTTTCACAGAATCACAAGTTCTCCCCACTTGCCATACTGCTGCATGGCAGGACAGGCTTTTCCATACCCCTGAAAAAATTCTGAAGAGAAACCACTTCACTCTTTACAGCACATTCTGAGCTAAGTACTACATCATGTTTCAAAATAAACACATTCACCTCTCTGATCCAGCCAGCTTGAAGAAGTTTCTAGTGCTAGTTAAATTTAGGAGACTTACAAGACAACCCAAGCTCACAACGTGAGGGGCCAGACTCAGATGTTATAAGCCAATGTCTCTGAGTCCTTGGTCACTTGAGTCACTGCCACTACAGGTGAAGAGCAGCTCTGTGACACCATTCTGGCAAAGAAGTGCCCTTTCCCCACCCAAGGCCCATAACTCGACTGTCCTGCATGGCAGTGCCAAGATTTACCCCTGAGTACACATACACACCAACACAGCTCTTGTCACAGTTACTAAAGCCTGGAGCACTTGCAGTTAATGAAAGGTGCATAAAATACAGGCAACAAGAGCCCTGTTCTACTGGTTAGACACAGATTAAATGTTTAGTGTCAGTACTCTGATTCCTTACACTCAGCCAAGAGGCTGCACAGGTTGAGAGAAGAACAGAGAACTGAGTGCCACTGAAGAGCAGGTAAGAGCCTGGGCTCTTCAGGCAGCACTCACTTGCTCCCACAAACAAAAGCCCAAAGGCAAGATCTCAGGTGGGAAAAGGAGCTGAGCTGTTTTCAGCAGGCTGCCCTGGGGCAAGCAGGGGCACCCCTCCATGCAAAACCTGACTTACATATCAGAATCACCAGAACTGGAATCCTCCCCGTGGCCCTCTGACTTCCAGCGTTTGAAGCGATCGATCAGCTCCATTAGGAACGAGGTTTTCTTGGTGTAGCGTGTGATGAACTTGTGCTTTAGCAATTCTTTAGCTGTTGGCCTCTGCAGCAGGTAAGGAAAGCATGTCACATCTAAGCAGCCCTGCACACTAAACATGCAATTCACTGACTTCAACTGGAATCACAGAATATCCTGAGCTGGAAGGGATGCACGAGGATCAGCAAATCCAACTCCTGGCCCTGCACAGGACAGCCCCCAACAATGCTACCAAACCCCAACAAAGTGCTTGAGAGTGTCACCCAAACACTCCTTGGACTCGTGGCAGTCTTGGAGCCATGACCAGTGCCCTTAGGAGCTTGTTCCACCACCTGACCACCCTCTAGGGGAAAAGCCTTTTCCTAATATCCAACCTAAAGCTCCCCTGACAGCCTCATGCCATTCCCTCAGGTCCCATTGCTGGTCAGAGAGAAGTGATCAGTGCTCACCCCTCCACATCCCCTCATGAGGAAGTCCTGCCAGGCTCACTTGTGCATCCTGTAAGCTCAGCAATTCTCTCTCTCCAGAATTCTGGAACCTTCCTGGTGAAGGAATGTTTGACCTCTGCTGACCTTTACACAAATGCACAGGTGGGCAGCAATACTCACAAATCTAGGATCCTTATTGAGGCAGGCTTCCACAAACTCCTTGAAGGGCTTGCTGTGGTGACCCTCAAGTGTTGGAGGGTTGTTTTTGGGGATCAAGAAGAGAACCCTCATAGGATGCAAGTCAGAATTTGGAGGCTCTCCCTTTGCTAGTTCAATGGCTGTGATCCCAAGGGACCAGATGTCTGCCTGGAAAGAACACAGAACAGCAAGGAGCAATTCTACAACATGAAAGCACAGTCTTAGGACAGCTAATTACATAAATCAGATGGGGCATTTCATGTCTAATACACAAACTTCTCCAGCAGACTCTGCATCATAACAGAAAATAATAATTCCTGCAGTAAGCAGCAGTTCCAATCCCTGTTTCTGTCCTAGCATCATCTTATGTATAGTAGCCCAAAGCAGCAACCCTGCTCCCAGCTCACCTTGAAGTCATAAGCAGACTGTTTGATGACCTCTGGTGCCATCCAGAACGGAGTCCCCACAAAGGTGTTTCTCTTAATTTGGGTGTCTGTCAACTGTCCAGCCACCCCAAAGTCAGCCAGTTTCACATCTCCTTGTTCTGAGAGCAGCACGTTGGCAGCTGTATGCACAAAGAAACAATTCAGTCTGCTGGCCTCTGAACCATCTCCAGCCCACACTGAACTGAATACTGAGCAGAGCCCTCCCATGGCAGCCTCCTTCACCCCAGTGATAACCCTCAGCCTGGATTTCCAGCCTCAGACCCATTCTCATGCTTTGAACTCCACTGAGTGACATGGAGCAAGCTCATGCACTTTGCTGGATCAGAAGGGGAACATTGCCAAGGCAGGAGCAGGGAGATGTGAAGGGCCATTCCATCAGTTAGATGTGACTCCTCACCACACAAAGAACAGAGGGCAACACAGCCTCTAGTGCTCTTGATTTGTTCTCCAGAGGAGCATTCAGCACAGGTTAGATAACAGATCCTTCTAAAGAGCTCAAGTTCCACTCCTGTACTAGTTCCCACTCACTCATAAGACTGTAACATTGTGCAGGTTTGGGAATGGGGATTTTCCACAGGACTTTTCATTCTGAGACCCTACCTAACAACTTTCAGCATTTCCCCACCACTGGCAGCCAATACCCATACACATTTTGCAGTGCTAGAAATGTGCAGTCTCACATACACAACAAAATCTTTTCTCCCCATCTCCCTGCATGAGGTTTCTGTGCCCTGCCTGCTCACACCCCCTCCTGCAGTGGGTCAGAGCAGCGAGCATCTGGCACTGGCCCAGCTGCACAGCACTGTCCCTCCATCCTTCTGCAGTACTGGGATGCCCTGGGCTTGCTGGGACACTGCTCTTCAGCAGGCAGATGCCAGCTCTCTGTACACTGCACGTGGCCAGTGACTATAAAAAACAGCAACAGGATAAGCTGACACAAGCTGCCCTGATTTTCTAGGGCTGTGAACCCTGCATGAGGACAGCTCACTTCTGCTGTGAGCTACAACCACAATAACCAGCACACACACCCTTGGGGTCCAGCAGAAAAGCAAAAGTCCAGACACAAGTCAGCTACTATCTGAGTGTGCCTTTCATTGACTCCTTTGCTTTAGCTCCCTGACTGTTCAAACTGCAAGTGCCAGAGAAGACCTACAGATCCTTACTGTTACTCTAAACCCTAAAGATAGGAAAAGCATGAGTTGTGATACACTGACAAGCATCAGATTCAAAAAACAGCAACCCAACAAGAAAAGCAGCACTGAGAAACAGTCTCTGAAACCTTGCAGATTATGGTGAATATAAAACCTCTGAGTGTCATGTTACTAACATCCCTTAGAAGAAAAGGAGCTGAGCTCTCCAATCTTACCTTTGATGTCTCTGTGGATCTTCCTCTCTGAATGTAAATAATCCAAACCCTTTAGGATTTCTCTCAAGATAGTAGCTATATAAGTCTCCTCCAGTGGTCCTGGCTTCAGCTGATAAAAGGCAGAAAGATAACTGAAAAGAGGGCAACTGATGCCTTGGATTTTCCAGGCTCTCAGTTTGTTATTTGGAAACCTTGGCCAAGCAGGTCATGCTCAGCAGGAAGTATTCCTTCTTGCACACCTGATGCACATGCTGCAAGCAGAATGCTGGTGTTTGCATTCAATGGAAAAACTTTGGGGGGTTTTCTGCTGTCTATCAGTCTGCTAAAGGCTTCCCAAACAAACAGCAGTTCATCTCACTTCGGCCTGGAAATACACTGGCCAAGAGAACATTTTAATAGTTTCTCTTGTTCAGGTCTCTCTGCCAGCATGCAAGTACTGAATTTCAGCCTCTGAGACATCAACCCTCAGCTGTGCAGTACTGTATCAAAGCTCTTCTCCTTTCCATCAGGTCTCCTCTAACCAAGTCCTGCCTTCTCAGTGCAGTAACTGAGGTTCTGACACTCAGATAACTCCTACTCCCACTACACCTTCCTCCAAGTCACTTCAGGCTCAGCAGTTTTCCCTACATCATTAGTTACCTCTCTGGAAAAATGGGCATTACTGTCCTAAAGAGAAGAGAAAAATGCTGTGACAGAATACAGTGCAGCAGACCTTTGCCTGTGGGTAAATTCTACATTTGTATTCTCTCAAAATTCAGGGTAACCTAATCACAGACCATGTCTTTACTGAGCTATGTGAGCACTGAGCAATGCCATGATTGTGACTAGGTGAAGCACAGATTTGCACTGCTCCAAAACAACTGGCTGTGCTCACTTTTCAGTTCACTGGCTCTTTCCATCATACAGCAGCACAGCATGCTGGACAACAGTGCTGGGACAGCTGAGCTCCTTGAAAACATTCCCTCTGTCCTGGGATAAGCACAACCAACACTGTCCTGCACTGCTTACTCCTCAGGCACAGTGCTGCCAAAACAATGGTACGTGCCAAGCGAGCGTCTGGCTTATGGGCATTTCACAAACCAAGTCTTCAGTCAGTATTTTTCATAGTCCAGAACTTGCCACTTACTCACCAAATCCAGGGCTGAACCTCCTCCCAGGTACTCCATGATTATCCACAGCTTAGTGCCCTGCAAGCAAGAGCACAAATCAAGAGCTAAGAGAGTAATAAAAGCAGACAGAAAAGTGAAATGCTCATGAGGCAGCAAGACACAAGAGTAGTCCTGTGCACAATCCAAGAGATGCTGCACACTGCAGCTCTCAGGGGCTTAAGGAAGGAGCCCCAAGATCCCTCTATTCTGCTGACACAGCATTACAGAGGTGGACCTGCCTCCAGCACATTTCTAATTCTCAGTCTGCAGTTTTGCCTGGGCAAGTGTCTCTACAGGCACCAGACTGCCCAGCCCACAGATAAGCTTATTCCCAAGTTGGAGCCCTTTAACATCTCTCCAGCAGCTCATCCAGCATAAGTCCTTCTTGGCAATGGCAAGGGAACATTGCAGCCTTTGATCTCATTAACAGGGCTGCCAGCTTGAAGGGTACAATTGGCAAGACACTCTTACTCCTCAGAGAAGAGATTCCATGCTGAGGTTCACAGGGCCCCAACAGAAGATAAGCAGCAGGCTCACAAAACTACAGCAGAAGGCTGAGAAAATGCACTATGGCCTTTGAAATATAAGAGAGGAATATTCAGGACCCAAAGAGCTCAGGCACTGTTTGCTGCAGTCCCACTGTTACATTTATCTCCAGCAGCCAGCATGCATAACCCATTTCTGATCAACACTACTTCCATCAGGGATTCCTAAAGCTGTTCCCACTGGAAGCAGTTTTAGTATTCCTCCACAGACTCAGTTCATATTCTTTTCACCAATTCTGATGAAGTAGTTTCAACCTCCTCTTTTTTTCAGAGACATAAATTCCTCAGTGGTACCGCCTGAAGACTGTGCTATTTTGGAAAAGTATTCCATCAACTTCCTTTCCAGAATTGTCAGACCAGGGGAAGTTCAGTCTTCAACAAATAATTTGAAGTGCCCTGCTCTTGGTATCAAAAAGTACAGGGCATCTCATTTCCATGTGCTTAGCAAGTGCCTTAGAGCCCAGTGTGCTATTAAGTGCACATCAATGCAGTGAGCAGAGCCACTGCTGTTCCTGCTGCCATTGTGCCCCTCACACATCACTTTGCAGTGCCAGGTGCCACCATCCACTGCAGCACCCACAGAGGAGCCCTCCCCACGCCCAGACTACGGCTAAGAACCACCATGGTTTGTCCTACCTTCAAGTAGGAGCCATAGTACCGGGTTATGTAGGGACTGTCACACTGGCTGAGCACTGTGATCTCCTGCTGAATGTCCTCAATCTCATCCTCAGCCTCCTCCAGATCAATGATCTTGATAGCAACCACTTCCTTGGTGCGGTTGTCGATGCCTTTGTACACTTCCCCAAAGGATCCTTTGCCGATCCGCTCCAGCTTGGTGAACAGCTCCTCAGGATCCACCCTGGAGTGCTAAACCATGAAGTTCATGAACAAGGAAAGTTCCATTAAGCTCCCAGGCTGCAGAGCACCACGCATACCCATACAGCTCATCTCCATAGCTGTGCACCCACTACGTTGATAAATCCACCTGAAACTCGTGTATCCTAAACAGTCTTAGAAACTTGGCACAGAATATATCCAAGATTAGAACTGAAGAAACCTTTTCCACAGGCTTTCCAACCCTGCAGACCACAGTGGGGAAAGAAAAGGAGGGAAGCCCAGCATGAGAATGTCAGCAAATATGGCTATGGAAAGTATCAGCTCCATTGGGACAGGGCTGCTCAACTGCAGGCACCAACTGGTGCCAAAGCAGCTCCGTGAGCAAGCATCTGTTCATGCTTCCACACAGACCAGCAAGGGGTACCAGAACCAGCTTTCTCTTGGAGGTCCAGATGAGAAAATGGGCACAAGCAAGAGGCCATAAAAATGTTTCCCTAGTTAGCCTTCCTGCACTCAAAGACTGAAATGATTAGAAAGATCTGCACCCTTCCCTGCTTGTCTGGAGGGTGAAATATTACAGTAATATGAATTCACATTTACTGTCTTCTCTGCTGCAGCCTGATTTCCAGGCAGCACCCAGCCCAGCTCTCCTCAGACATTTGCAGATGGAGCCTCACATCCTTTGGAAGGTCAGCAGCAAGGAGGAGGAAGGAGAGCAGAATGGACGCTCCATCTACCTGACCTGCTTTTCTGTACCAGCCTCTCCTCTGGCTGGCACACCCAGATGCAAAGGCAAACAGCATCTCCTTCATTAGATAAGCACATCAACTAGGCAATCACTAACAGAGAAATACTGGCTTTTTAACAGCAGCTGCCCAGTTAATTCTTTATTAAGGTGAGTATGGGTAAGAAAGGGAACAAATCTCAGTCACTTTGTCATGCTGTTTAATTCAGCCCACCCAAACACCAGGAGGTCCTTCATGCTACTAGTAGCTTCATGCTCCTAAAATGCTCTTTGTGATTAGTTTTTCTGCTCTTTTTTTTTTTTTTTGTTTTGTTTTTTTCCCAGTTGTTTGAAAAAATATGGAAAATATGGCCTGCCCTTAGGAAGCAGCCAAGCCATTAGAAGGGATTTTCCACACCCAGAACTTCTCAGTCTCACCTCCAACACGTCATCCAGTGAGAGTGCTCTCTCACAAGGGCCTTGAGTTGGCAGATTTTATCAGAGAACATGGAAGCTGCATTTTTCCATCTCACACCAGGTTCTAGCAGCAGGCCATCACTGAGCAGCCCAAGGTGTTGCTTAATGATTAAGCCAGTCTGTCATCACAGGTTGTTTGCCTTCTGTGCATTGCTATAAGCCAGGCCCAGGTAAGCTCTACAGGCAGCTCACCCAACAGGATTTCCACACAAACTCCAGTCCAAGACACAGAAGGATAACTAAATATCCTTTTGCATCCATAGCAACACTTAAATGGGCTGTACTTTGAACAAATGCACTGGAAACAGACTTGAAGGGATGCTCAGAGATAAAAGAACTGGAGATACATAGCAGAGACTGAAGAGAGGGAGGTGGGGGGAAGAGGATTTGAACTTAACAAATGTTAGGAACAACATGAGAATGATGACTGCAGGCAGGGAGAAGTCTGACTAGCCCAGGCTCACTACAGACCAGGAGCAGTTTCCACCTCTTGAGTGACTTGGAGGAAGGGGCAAGAAAGTGCCCCAGAGATTACTGTGCACAATGACCTACTGCACCCTAAAAATGCCTATCAACATGTCAGCCACTCCCACACAACAGGGAGGAGGGAGAGAAAGAGGATCATCTCCTAGAAGCACCTGCTCAGCTCAGAAAAGAAACACCCACTGCAGGGAAGCAAACCTTGAAGAAAACATTCTTCCCCTCCCATGTAACTTTCCCCTGAGGTAAGAAACAGCGAGGTGGAAGAAACTGCTCCCCCCTCAGCTTGGCAGGGCACATCAGAGAATCAGGACTGATTTCTCCAGATCAAGACATCAAACATTTGAGCACCAGCTGTAGCAGGAAGCCTTTGGTATAACCACCACTTTATGTGGCAGGCTCTGTAATCATGGCCAGCTTTATAAACAAGCTTCCAGACTTGGATGTTGGTTTATCCTGTTTTCCATAGAACAAAGAAGTTCAGGTAGGTTTGGTGAAGGAGACAAAGCTTCCTGACAAGCATACAGAAATTTTGACCAAGGTACTCAGGAAAACAACGTAACTGCTGGGCAGATGAGACAGGCCCACCCCCCTTAGGGTGGAAACATTAGGGCACTTCCTTGGTAGGTACTGGATTTACCTTCCCAGTACACGTGGAAATGACTCTGTGGAGGGTATGGGGATGCACATCCCCCAATGCACTGGCCAAAATTGCACAAATCAGACTCAGTGACAGAAAGAACCCAGGGAGCCAGTACAGGGCCAGGGGGTATGGAGTCATTCCAGCCACAGTTACAGTCTCCAGACATGGCTGCAGCAGCATAGTTTGCTGATGAATTTCTTCACTTTCTGTAAAGAGGGAGGAGGAAACAGGCCCATCCCCAATTCAAGCAGGTCAATGTCTGCTCAAAAGAACATCTTGTGAACTATCACTGTGGACACCACAGAAGAAATTGCCAGGTGGCATTTTCAGCAACTCTGAATTTCCACAACAAACTAAGATGTCCTGTCTGCAGGACGTTGTTCAAAAGCCCTTGTCCATGAAAAAAAAATCCAGTTTGAGATGCCATATGGTGACCTGTGCTGACAAAATGTTCAGATGTGTGGGCATAAAAGCCTCAGTACACATCAGAGAGCAGCACAAATGCAGTTCCACCAAGAATGGAGACCTATGGAACTGCACTGCTCTGTCAAGAGAGAGAAGGATGCAATCCATGAGCCTGACTCTCCCCTTCCCCAACATACCTGCACCTGCAAAGCACCACGGTGAGAGGTGTAACAAGCACCATCCCTCCCTCTCCTAAATATGAATTATCTCAGTCACCTTGTTAGAGAACCACCCTGGCTGGAATTCCATCATCTGGAATTGCACTGCTACAAACACACCTGGAAAACTTCATTAATAGGAAGCAACAGAATCCAGATGAAATGCTTTATACCCACTTAAATGAGCACAGATAACCCAAAGCAACTTATTAGGATCTGTCACCTTTGCAACTGCTCACCAGCTTGGGCTCTACCCATTTTTTTTCCACATTCACAGAACCATCAGAGCTGATAAATGGAGCTCCAGGTCAACAGAGGCTGCTCCTTGTTCTACTACTGCATGTAAAGCTGTTAAGGGATGGCCACCACACTACAACTTTTTGCTTGACTGAGTGCTTGTTACACAGCAGTTGTGGAGCAAAAAGCCTCCTGCTGTTCCTCTCCACTGAGAGCAGCCAGTCAGGCACTAGAGATGGCTCAGGCAGGCCTGGGCAGGCTTTGGAGGGAGAGCACACAATGCACCACCTCACTTTAAGTGCAGGAAGGGAATGAGAGGGATGATGACAATTTCCTGGTAATGTGCTCCACTCCTGCCCTCCGGGATCCAATCTCACAGCACAGGAAAGAAGGATGTGCTGTCCTGACAGGTGTGGGGGTGTTTGCCATCCTGACTGATGATACCACATTTTAAAACAGACCAACTCACTGCAGCCATCAGCAATCAGGAATTGCAGTGTGTTATGAGACAAGCCTGGCAGTAACACTAGCTGCTTCATGGGGAAAGAATGGTTTTGGCAGCTCTGCCACCTCCAGCTGCGGAGACATGATATCCACAGTCTTTGAGAAGATGTGAATAAGCACTAGGGAAGAAGGGTATCTGCCCTCATTTCAAAGCTCCTGCCTGGAAAGATAAGCTGCATATTGGGAACAGAAGCAAACACCATTTGAAATAGATGAAGATCTTCTCTCTGGGCTGTGTCCAGCTCGGTCTTACTCTCAAAATATTCAAGAGCAAGAATCACGCCTGCATTTGTGGCATAAAACACCGAGGGGTGCTTAAATCCTTTTGGAAATGAGAACTCCTTAATCTGAGGCAGGTTGGAATTGGAATCACTGTTCAATATGGGAGAGGTCTGTAACAGAAGATTGCCAAGGCCACAATACTTTATGAGCTGAAGCTGACCAGGAATGTGACAACTTCAAAGAGTTTATGTGGAACTACAGCCACATTTAGTGTCCTTTCTGACTGGGGCACTTTTCAACCAGCCAAACAAACAAACAAACATAATTCTGCTCTGCCAAACACAGTGGAAGAAGGAAGTTGGTTTTAATAGAACTCATCTGCTCTTCTCTTTCCCTCATTGCCTCCTCTGCTCCCCAACTTTCCCCACCCAGCATGCTGAACACTCACCTCTGGGCTACCAACAGTCTCTTTGGTGAAACCAGGTTTGTATCTGGAACCATCTGAAAGCTTCCCTGTCTGTATGAAATCTGTGCACAGCTCTCTGCAACTGCCAAAACCCAGAACAGTTTTGAATCTCTGGAGTATAGAAAAGAGGCAAGTTTGTGTTCCACACTTTGAAACACAAGTGCTTGTCTGAGACTCCCAGCTCTCTTCACAGACAGTATTCTTTTGTTTCAGGAGGTGAAGCACTACTTAGCCAAAAAAACCTAAATGGCTTCTCCAAGGTCACGTAAGGAACAGCAAATCTAGAAACAGAGCCCAGCTCAGAGCTTTAAACACAGTAACTAACACAAATACATCACTGGCATAGAGAGCTTCAGACCAAGGCCAGAGGCCTGCAGGGCTGTATGTTCACAGCACAAGGGAGCCAAGGAAAGACAGGAGACAACCAGCTGAGGGAGGGAAATGGAAGCACAGAGCTCGAGCAGCCTGGGCAGGGGCCTAAGGTAACTCTGCCCATGAGCACCAGAACTGAGAATCAAAGACAAGCCAAGCCTCTGACATCCCAGTGCAAGCCGTAGTCTCTTGATTTTCACTGCACCTCCCACTGCTCCCTAAACCCCAATGAAGAAAACTTCAGGCCAGCTCCTACTGCCCTCCCAGCAAGCCTCAGTTACACAGATTATGAGGCTCCACCAGGGATTCCTGAAAAGACTGGAGGAATGGACAACAGAGATTGGTTTCCTATTCCAAGACCAGACAGAGAGTCATGGGATGACAGGGTCTGACAATGCCTAACATTTCCATAATAAATTCAGAGCTGAAACCACTAGAATGCTGATAAGCTTCATGAGTGAATGCTGTGTACAAAAAAAGCTTCAGAGCAACCCTCCTCTGCAGCTACAGAACTGTTTTCAGCCCTAACCAGGCAGTATCCTTCCCTTTCTCTCCCTGTACAGTGACTCAGCCAGGCATTATATTTACATTTAATTCCATACACACTTTGGGGAAACAGTTGATGTGAAAGACAGCATGCAAACTAAGGTGCATTGCAAATCAATTTTAAATCAGTAAAGGTTCAGAGAATGCATTAGCTCAAGCCACTAAAGCTTTTAGCAATTCTGCACCTAGGAACAGAACAGAATAATGGCCCAAAACTCACAAAACATGATTTAAGAAGACCTACGTTCAGTATTGATGTCTGCCAATAATCAAACACACCCCACAACCAAATTCAGAGGGAAGAAGATGCAAGCCAATACTATTAATGTGGTCTAGCTCTTAGTCCCAAATCCTGGCATCATCTTTCCATGCTCCTCTTATGAAAATGTCATCACAGCAGCAGCATTTAACCACATCCACAGAGGCTCAGATCTCTTGGAAGAGTTATGACCCAGTACCAAATATCACTGCCTCTTACAAGCACCATTTTTTGAGACTAATGTCATGAACACTTTAGGGAAGGTATGTCTGGCAGAGCCAGCATACACAGTTTTTCTGTTCCCATTTCTAGACTTCCCCTTCCAAAAATATTCAGAAAGCCAATGACTCTCGTCTCCCTAAAAAGAACACAGTTAATCCCGGAGAAAGGCTCCATAGTGGGTGAAGAATTCACTTTCTGTACAGCTGACAACACAACACTATCAGCCCAACACCAGGCACAGAGTGAGACACAGGTCAGTCAGCTAACAGGAGTAAGCTGAGACCTGTGCAAGAGAGATAAAGAGTGGCAAAAAGTGATTTTCTGGTTATTTGTTTGAAACCCTTGTATCAAGTGCAAACACCATTATGTACATCCTTGAAAAGAGCTTTTAAAAAAAAAATTTAATCACCACTTACCTGGCTGGCAAATTCTCTCAAGTGAGCCATGCCTACAGGATGGGTTTTTTTGCAAAATCAGGGAGGATTAGGATGTTGCAGCACAGCGGGAAAGTGATGATTTCTCCACTGGTCAGCTGTGACAAGCAAGAATACATAGCTCTCAAGTGAGGTTCGTGGAAGCTGGCTCATTCCCCTGAAGAGTTACCGGCGTCTTTTTCCCCTCCTTGATCTGAAGTGCTCCTTGAACCTGCCAACACGTTCTAAGTATGCTAGGCCCTCCGTGCATAGCGCATTTCTCCATTTTTTACAGAAATGCCTTCCAGATGTGTCAAGAAACCTCACCTTGATGTTATACACTGACCAAGTCCCAGGCTCCATTTTCCCTACCATCACCTCAGCACGCTCCCCACTATCACAGCTAACCCTCCAGCTCTATTGCCTCACCACCACTCCCAGCACAGCATCGTCCTCAGACACTCCTTTTCTGCTGCTCCTCCTTGGCAATCCTCTCACTGCGAGCACTCCTCCGCTCCCACCGTCCCCGGTACAGCCACCGGCGAAGCTCAGCAGCTCAGCCCACACCTTCCCCTTCAGGGAACCCCAACCCAGCACCGCCCCGGCCGCTCCCTCCCCGGTGCTCCCCAGTCCTGTTCTCCTCCGCGGCCCTTCCCTCCACCCCAGCAACAGCTGAGCCCCAACGCAGCCCGGCCCCCTCGGCCCAGCCCTCTCCAGGGCC
>VYXF01010183.1:53981-114349 GCA_013397295.1 Polioptila caerulea | reverse complement strand
GGTGGCTGGGGCGGGGAGTCCTGAGGCGCGGGGGGCGGGCGCTGCCTGGCCCAGCGGCCCCGCGGGGAGGTGGCGGGACAGTCGCTTTTGTCCTCCCAGCCCAGCCTCACCGGGCTTTGCTCTCGCCAGCCCTTACGGGACTGTGCCCCGGGAGCCCCCCGAGTGACGCCAGGCAGGGCCGCCCTCGGCTCCCCATGAGGGTGAGGGGCTGCCTCCCGCCGGTGCCCTCAGGGGAGCCGGCAGAGCGGGAGGAGGCGAGGGGCGGGAAGCTCCCTCACGGCCTCGTTCTCAGCGCTGCCTCTGCCAGGTTGGGTTTTCCATCACATGCTGTAATGTCAGTGACTGATTCACGTTTTTCAAAGGAAGAAAAAGCACAATTTTCTCAGCCTCTTGCCAGGCAGCTTTAAAGCTGGTGCTGCATTTCTTCCCTGCGTTGATCAAACCAGGCACAGCTTTTCCCTGCCGCTGACACACAACGCCTTTATCACAACCGGCTGCTTCTCATGGCGAGCTGGTGCTGCTCTGAAGCAGAGGTAAGCTGTGGCAAGAGAAGCAGATGAACAGATGGGTCTGGGCAGCACCCAGCAGCTCCCCCATATTCCTCTTACTCCCTCCTGCATTGCCTCCCCCATCCATCTCCCTTCCCTGTGTTTCCCCGCCCCTGATCAAATCAACCCAGCATTTTGGGGTACTTGAGTGAAAACATCTAGTAAATAGAGTACAGGTATCAAAAACTCCTGCAATGAGATCCTGGTTTTGTATTTAAATCAACTGTGCCTCACTGGAACATTTTCACAAAGCTCTTGCCTGCAGGATCCCTGGGTTGCTGGAGCTTTGAGTTTATACCTGCAGAACCAGCCTTTCGAGCCCTACAAAATCCGACCATCTTGTCTCATAAACAACCCTATTGCAGCATGACACCTTTACTTAGGACATCTATGAACAGAGAGAGAAATCAAAGCTTTGTGTGAAGCAGGAAAGGAAGGAGAATGAAGTTCTGCTCTGGTTCCACTGCAGCAAGGACCGAGGGGTGAACTGTTCTCTGTCTCAGTCGCTGTGTATGTTCCTTAACCATCGTTTGACCCCAATGCCTCAGCCCTCCACCTCTTGTCACATGGACAGTCATTAATTTAGCTGCTGTTGGCATGAGACCAAAGGGCAGAAGTCTTAGAAAAAAAAAGTGCATGTTAATTAATGTGCCAAGTCTGAACATACACACAGGAGCAGCAATTAATTTATTTTGTCAGTTCAGGAAAAGTCTTTTGAAAGGGTGATTGTCACGTGGGGTTAGCATGGCAATTCCTTCTGAAATTGCAAAAGCTGGCTCAGGAGCACGGGAGGCAGAGGGGCTTGAATGTGGGCTGGTGTTTTTCTGCTTCAAAGCCTGTTGCTCCATGGATAGGGCCAGAGATTGTGTGTGGGATTTTGGCCTATCCACCTGGAAGAAACCATTTATGGATCAGTAGCTGGTCACTTTGGACACTTTGGTTGGGACAAGCTGGGGGTACAGGGCCTAGAGATGATTGCTCTGTTGTCAGGCAGTTGTTTCTGGGCCTGTTTTGTAGGGGAGAGGATTAATAATGCGTTAAGAAGAATGCAGAAACAAATGCAGACCCTGGGGAATCAGCTGCCCCTGACTTCTCCACAATTGTCTGTGGCATCCATCATCACCTCCATTAGATTTCCAGAATGTGTCAACTGGAGCCAAAATCTTGCTCCCTGGTTTTCAGTCAGTGCTATATTCCCAGCATGCTAGTTCTCTCTCTCTTTGATTTATTTATTTTTAAAAATTTATTTTAACATTAGCAATTGTGACTACAGAACAATCACACTGCAAGTTGTGGATGTGTACAGATATAATTTTTACTTCAGTACCCTGAAGTTACCTGTGCATTGCACCATCTACATCCACTAAAGGAAACCCAGTCCCTGCCTCCAGGAGATCTGTGTTTAGAAAAAGCCAGCCTAAGCAAGTGCAAAAGAGGAGGTATTTCACCTAGAGAAAAGCACCAGGGAGTTAATTACATGCAAGAGTGCCCAAGCCTACAAGACTTCAGCTGCTGAGGATTCAGGGTTACAGCTTTCACCTGGCCCTGGGAACTCTGGGCAGGACTGTGTTGTCTCCTGGCTCTGGCTGTCAGAGTAAGTTCCTCCTGGCTCTGTTGGGGTGGTATGGAGGACACCTGGGGCAGGTGGGGGTGATAGGGAGTCCCCTGCTGCTGATGGAGCAGGCAGCTCTGAGAACCAGCCTTGCTGCTGTCCCTTTCTTCTGATGCTGCTGGTTAGCCTTTGCCTTCATGGCAAGTATCAGTAAGTTCTTACCTGTTCTTACACTTGGTTCACAACATTTTAGGATTTTCATGCTTTTGGTGTTCCTGCTCCTCTTCCCATGCTTTTCAAAATTGATCAAGAGCTTTGAGTAGGGACAAGTCAAACACCTACTCCTGTAAGCTCACACGTTTTCTGTGTGTGCTGAGTGGCTGCCTTAGCCTTGATGCTGTGGGCAAATCAGGCTGAAAACAAAGGGCATCTCTTGTATGGGTTTTCTTCTTTTGTTAGGGTTTCTTACTGCTTTTTACAAGTTATGTCTTCTCTATTGTGTGGTTCTCAAGAGGGTGAGATTGCTAATTTTTTTCCTCTCCCTTATCTGTTAAAGCAAAGAGATAAACCTCCTGAATAAAAAAAAAATTGGTTAAAAGCTGGTGATATAAAAATGTAGTATTTAGACAAGTCTTCAGCTCAACATCCAGCCCCTAAACCCCTGTCAATTATGAAATCTACTTACAAGTAGCAGTGCTGCAGTCCCCATTCCCATGGCAGGTTTTGTGTGCCCATGGAGTCTGCTTTTTCCTATCCACAGAACTGGAGCCTTTATCAGAGATGTGTTAGTCAAAATTGCTAAATATTCTCTCTATACAAAGGCAGTTATTTCAAAAAATGGACGTTTTCTGCTGACAGTGTGGAATAAACACTGCTTGAGGTAATCCTTATAATTCTCACATAAAAGAGAAATCTTGACCCAGGTATTTCCAGCTTTTGCCCAATGGGCTGACACACCTGGCTCTGTTTCTGTGAAGTCCAGAGAAGAGTGTGAATAGTCACAAGAAACTATGACTGAGATGTTCTTAAACATCCCACTGAAGTAACTCAGCTTTTCCTTTTTGCTACAGAATGTGCAGTGAATCACCAGAGGACCTGTAGCCTGCTCTCCTGATGCTCCCTACCCTCTATCCATGCTTTTGAGAACAAGGAACTTTTCAGCAAGAGATCTCAGAGCTGCCTTCCTACCGAGGTAAAATGCTGCAGTTGTATTCCCATCTGTTGCATACCTGCTTGGGTCAGACAGAAAAGGGGTGAGGGGGGCTATGAAAATGCGTGGTGAGACACAGAATCATGGAATCCTCTAGGCTGGAAAAGCCCTCTCAGACCATCGGGTCCAACTGTTCCCCCAGCACCAACCTGTGTCCCCAAATGCCACATCTACACTGTCCCTCCAGAATGGGGAGTTCACCACTACTCTGGGCAGCTTGTGCCAGAGCCTGGCCACTCTTTTGAGGAAGAAATTTGTCCTGTTTACCCAATCCAAACCTCCCCTGCACACCTTGAGGCTGTTTCCTCTTGCCCCATCCCTTGTTCCCTGGGAGCAGAGCCCGCCCCCCAGCTGGCTCCATTCTCCAGTCAGGCAGTTGTGAAGAGGGATAAGGTCTCCCTTGAGCTCATTTGCATGCTGAGCCCCCACCAGCTCCTTCTGCTTCTCAGCAAACCTGTGCTCCAGCTCCACTGCCTTCCCCTTTGTACATGCTCTTCTCAGGGAAGGTTAGTCTGGAGCTCCATGTACTGATAAAAACGAGGAATGCTGGTCAGTAGACAGTATCTAGTACCACTGCAGGCTTGCTCTAGCTATTTATGGCCAAAACAAACCATGAGGAAAGGACCACAGGAGCTAGTGCTCTACGTCCTACCTGCTCTGGATTGTGAAATCTTCATGGCTGGTTCGAGCACTGATAGATGTTTCTGTATGAATTACTGAAAATACCCGGGTTTACATTGTTCTATCCCTCCTGAGAAACTTGTCACGACACTGCTGTCGGAGAGGCTGTGCAGATATCCTTGGTGGAGCTGAGCAGAGCAGTGTGGTATGGCCTGCTGTGAAATGTCCTGGGGCCATGGGGCAGCTGGTCTGTGTTTGAGATGAGGACACGAGCGTGGTGCTGAGTCCTGGGGCTGCTCAGGCCTTTGCACCCTGTTGCCCCTTTCCCCACATGTGGAGAGCCCTCCTAGCGGGCTCGCCGTGCCGTCAGGGAGCACCGATGGCTCCGGGGCAGGTGGGAGCTTTTGGAAGCCGACCTGGTTCGCTCTGTGTTGGTGCCAGCAGGTGGCAACAGCGCTTTGCAGCGCCCGGCAGCCCCACTCGGTCCCTTGCAGCACACGGCTGCGCTGCTCCTGCCAGAATCCCGCTGCTCTGTCACTGCTCATCCCTTTCCTGCGCGGGTCATGCAGCCCTTCGTGCTGGCGCATGAAGCGCTGCTCAAAGCCAGGAACTCAAAGATGTTCACTCAGCTTGAAGCAGACATCTCCCTTCCAAAGGAGGGAGCAGGGTAGGTGGTGGCCTGTGCCTGGGTCTCTGAGCTTTCCTGCTGTGTGTGTGGCCAAGTCTGGTTCGTTTTCTTCCATCTGTGCTGGGTACCACATTAAAAATTCAGTCACGGTGAGGGTAAACCAGCAGAGAGTGGAGTGTATCATGGAGGGTGACAAAAACAGTGCAGGGAGGTGGGTACAGCCACCAGCTGACTGGGAACATGGTGGCTGGGTGATATTAGGTCTGGTGTCTTAGCTTTGGAGTCCCTAAGGGACATGGCAGGGGGATTGGAAGGAGATTACTTTTACAAGCCCTTCCAACTCAAACCATTCTATAATTCTACGATTATTTGCTGCAGCAGCTTAGGCATCTTGAGCCTGGAGAGCCCTGAGAAGAGGTAACACTTCCCTAGCATAAACAGAGCTGTGGAGCAGCATGGCTTGCCTGAGAGCTGGGTGTTAAGTGCTCTCCCTAAAGGTAGAATTACTTAGCAGGATAGATGGGGGTCAAACCTTCCTGTAAAATGTGCTGCAAGAAGAGCTCTTTGGGGCTGCAGTGCTTGTTTGGAGAGGAGCTATTTCTGGCTCCTTTTGGATACTGAGAGGCTGCAGTGGTGTTGTGGAGAGCAGTGATGTGGAAGAGCACCATTGCTGCATTATGTAGTGAAGCAGTACCACTGTAGGAACAGAAGGCAAGTTATCTTGTCAAGAGGATCCTTTTGGATCTCTCATGTTCCCAGAGCATATGGTTTTGCCCAGTGCAAAGTGGCAGCTTTGAAGCCCTAGGAAAGAATGCACTTGTACAGAAAGAAGCAAGAGCTGGACTCATTGGCAGTTTTACTCTTTGCTGTGGATTACAGTTTTTGTCTGGACTTGGCCCCTGACCTTCTGTATAGCAGATGCTACTCATGCTCATGCCAAAACAGTTTCTGCCTGAGCTTGCAAGCTACATTGACAGTTTTTAATGGGGATGTTCTCCATAGTTGTCTTTCTTTTGAGTGAAGATTTTGAAATTCAACAGTACCTTACCTGAATTCATCAAAGGAAACTAGGAGCAGAGAGCACTCTGAATGTAAATTGCTCCTCCCTTTGGTGTAAGGCACAGGGCATTAGTTCTGCTCTATTTGGGTGCATCACAGCTATTGATAAGTGTAAAATGATTGTTTTGTTTTGGCAGTAATGTCCTGCTCCAGGCCTTAAATGGTGCTCATTGTAGGAAAGGCAGGGAGAATTCAAAGAGAAATCCATACCCTCACAAGACAGATCAGCCTGAGCTGGCACTGTGGAAATCCACCGGCTCTGATAATGGCTCTTCAGATCTATGCTTGTATGGAGACTGTAGCAGACCATTAAAGCAACATCAGTCTCCTTCCTGCTTTCAGACTGTATCACTACAAATCTTGCAATATTGGCTGCACAGGGCTGATCTTCTGCTGAGATTGTGTCTCTTAAGGCTGTCTTGAGTGTTGAGCAAAGAAAAGAGCCTTTATCTCTCAATCTTGCTGGCAGAGTGGAATAAGCGAGAGTGATGCTTGCAGCTGTAAAGCTCAGAGTGCTGCTGATGCTCCTGTTGGCTCAGCAACTCTTTGCTCCCCCACAGCAACTAATCCCTAAATTAAATGAAGGTTCTTCCAAGCCAAGAGCATGGAATTCTTGTTTTTCCAAGTCGTGTTTCTGGGTAGTGGGAGCAGGCAGTTCAAGAGGATTGAGCTGAGTTCTGGGTTCTTGCAGGCCTCTGTGCTGTGCAGAGGCAGGAATGGATGTGGCTAATATAATTCTGGAGAGGTTTTTGCTTTCCTGCTAGTTTCTTCTGGCTGCCCTGGAAGCTGTGTGCAGGTGAGTGGGGAGACCCTCGTTCAATTGAGCTGTAAGTGATAGTTGACAAGCCCTTCCACTGGGCAATGGACCTGGCACTCAGTGAGTGCTTCAGGGGTGACTCCTGTCTGGTACCACATAATGCCTATAAAAATTGTTGTAAAGACTCCTTGAAACAGAGGTAAAAATGCTCTGCTGGAACTGATAGCATGGCATTGTGCTTCAGTGGGTCAGACTTGCTTTTAAACTGAGCTGCTAAATCTGGTTGAATCACCTCTGAGTTATCCACCCAGAAAAATAAGGAGAAAGATAGTACTGTCCAGAACTGCTGGAGAAAATGAGCTTGTTTTGTTTGTATGCCTATTGCCTGTGCAGATTGGCCAAACACCTACTTTCCCAATCCTGTCCAAGTTAGGAACAGGAATACTCAGCTGTAATTCTGGCAAAACCACAGTGTGGTTGCACGTTTATTTACAAAGATCTCTGCAATTCAAATGATCACCTAACTCATTCTACAGCCTTTCTGACCCCTCTGTGTTCCAGCTTTCCCCTGTGAAAATTGCATGGTGCTTTCTGTACTTCCAGTGCCTTCACTGCTGCTTTGTGAGGCCAGCACCAATATGTGCCAGCTGTTTGGAGACTCCTGGAAAAGAAACTCAGGGTTTCTATTGTGTGTAGAGAACCACGGTGAAGTAAACCCAATATAGTGCTGATCTGAGTTCAGCATTCAAGGTTTCATGGACAAAAACCTGGAGAGGACTTGGCAGCTGATATTCCCCTTTCTGGCAGCATTTTTTTCTCACCAAAACATGTTTTTCAAGCCATTAAGTGAAAATATAACACTAAATAAAACCAATTATTCAGATTCATGTACTTCAGAGGAAAGAACTGAACTAACCTGAACAGAGTCCATGCTCCTGTTAACTCCCAACACACCTTGTGGAAGGGAAAACTAGGAATTAATGAAAGACTCCTCTTTTATTTCATAGAATAGTTTGAGTTGGAGAGGACCTTTTAAAGGTCATCTAGTTCAACCCCCCTGCAAGAGCAGGGACATCTTCACCTAGGTTTGTCCAGAAACATTTCAGAACAGGAAGATGCAGTTACCTGGTTGAGTTAATCGTTGCTTGAATCAGGATTCTGATGAGCTTGCTTTCTGCCTTCTTGAAAAGCAAGGAGGTGCAAAGCTACCTGCTCTTTTAGGCCACTTTGTGTTGAGAGACTTAGAGCCAGTGTCAAACTTCTGTTCATTAATCAACACTTCCTTGGCCTCTGCTGTCTGGGCCAAAGCCACCATTTAAAGGTTTATCCCCAGAGGTTCTGCAAGGTTCACTCCCAATTTATGTAAATTGCTCCAGGCCACTGCAGTGTGAGACTGATGAACTCAAGGCTGCTCCTAGAACTGAAATCACAAAGATTGTATTTCTCCTAACAAAATACTGTGTGTGTGTTAATGCCAGCAGGAAACTATCCTGCCTCAGCTTCTATCCAGAGAAACTGGTCTGTGGTTCCCAGGATATGAGAAATTGAACCTTAAGAGAAGATGCACTTTGGGAGTTGGTGAGAGACACAGATCCTGTGCAGGACTGCATGAAGCTGATTTTGCTCTGGTAACTCACCATGACCAGCATCTACTTCTTTCATATCAAGGTTGTCTATTAAATTACTCATGCTGTACATCTGCCCTACTTTGAGGCTTCTACTAGGGGCACCACTGTACCTTAAACAGCAAACATATGGCAGGAAGTGTCCAAGACAGCTCCGAGGCTGCTTGTCTTCCTCACGGAGAAGGAGATGTGTTTGGCTGCTTCTGGGGTCTTGGTGGCAGTGAAAAGCTACCTGGGGGTGTTTCTCTGATTGCTTGCTCCTATCCAGTGCAGGAGTTCTTAAATGTGGGATTTGATTGTGTGTTATTTCTCACTGTTTTTGCCACATGCTGAACAGCACTGGTTCCCCCTTAAGCCACTAACACTTCACTTGCAAATACTGAAGTAACTCCATGCTCCAGCTGAGAATGGTCACTGGAATGAGATGCCTCTCCTGCCTAGAACTGTAGTTTTATGAATTTCTGCTTCATTCTTTGAAAACACTTCCCCTAACTCTGTTTTGCTTATTAACCTCCTCGTTGCTGCTGAGAGACTTCAGATTTAACCTGGCTAAAGTATTGCTGTTTTCTCCCCTAAATCACCAGTGGGACACTGCACTCATGGCCAGTTCAAGCAATGAGTTCATTGCTCAGGTGAAATTTGTGGAATGCTAAAGAGATCTTTTAGTGCAAATTTTCACTTAGAGTTTATTTATGTAGGTAAGTAAATATTTCATAGAATCATTTGGGTTGGAAAAGACACTTAGGATCATCAAGTCCAATTTAAGCCCTTTCTTTGCTGTAAAACAAAAATACCAGAGCTGTGAGGATTTGTTGACATTCTGAAGTGATGGAAAGCACAGCATAAAATTGGAGTGCCTTTTAAAATATAAGCAACAAGCATTGCTTATGTTGAGGTGGTTCTTTAGACTTTTTGTGAAAAGTAATTAATCTTACCTAATATGAAGCAGATTTTTATTTCCTCTACCCTTCTGGCTCCTCATAGTCAAAAGACAAACTTAATTAGCTCAGTAAGAAAAACTTCTCTGAGCCTGCATTATCTCAGAAGCCTTGAATTTGTCCACAGAGAAGGCTTTTGGTCCCCAACTGCTTATTTATTTCAACAGTTGACTCAGTACAGTACCTGTATAAGAACACTTGTGTGATGGGTTTTTTTTAGTCTTGGGTGCTTTTCTACATTCCAAAACCCTTTTCAACTTCATGTTTGATAGTTTAATTTAGCAATTAAAGACAATTTCATTTCTATTTTCCTTGCATTTTAAATTACATTTTTTTTAGCATTCAAGGGTGCATACACTAGCAACAGGAAGTTAAAATAGCATAAATAGAAAACACCCTGGGCACATTCAGATTTCTGATTGGTATCAGCTGTAAAATTGCTTAAATACACATCACTTTTCTCCTTTTATTGATGAGAGAGAAACCATAGCAATGAGCTGTCTTCAGATACAAGTAAACAGGTGAGTCTGCCTTGCCTCTTGTGTGATGGGGATAAAATTAGTGATATTAATCTTAATTACTCCAAAACAAGATTTCCTGCTTGCTGATTCCTAAATATGATTGAAATTGATTTGAATCACTTTGACTAAATTGAGTCCACCCTGAGCACATTTGGCAGTATTTTTTTAACATCTGGCCAGATGTTTGCTGTTGTTGTGCCAGTGCAAAGTGACACACTGGAGATGTGCAGGCTGGGCAAGAAGCCTCAATAGCACCAAGAGCCTCCTGGCTCTGCCTGAACTGATGGTCCAAGACCTGTAGCAGTTCTTTTCCAACCAGAATGCACTAGGGAGCCTGAGAAGGAATCCCTGACAATGGTGAGGTTTTCCTTCTTCCCTAAGCATGGGTGAACATGTGGATCTCCTGATCCCAAACACTTGGAGCAGCTTCTGCACCCAACTGCCTTTCAGAGTCATGGAAACACTCCAGCCCAAAGTGGAGTGAAGTAAAGGAGACAGTGAAGTTCTTGGTCAAGGAATGCAAGTTAAGCCTGCTCTGCACACCCACTTGATCAAGCTCATGTTTCAGTCTTTTGTCCTGGCTATTGTACGTGCCAGATTCAGATACTTAATGTCACGTAACAGAGTGTTGCCATCTCCTTTATTTCTTTTTCCTTCCCCCTCCTTCTGGTCAAGGTGTCTTCCATCAGAAGCCACAAAAACTCTCATCTTAGAAGTGCAAGAAAACCCAGACATGCTGAGCTCACAAGAGGATCTGTTGCTTACCTTCTCTTAGCATTTCTCTGTCTTCTGCAGTGGACTAGGAAGCTCCAGATCACCATAGCTGCATTTTTATGTGGACAATCAACACTAGTGTGATTGCTTCCTGGTAATTTTTCTTGGTGGAAAAGCTGAATTTGTTTGCTTTTGCTTGTAACTACCTTGCTTGTACTAACACATCTCTGCAGATGTGCTCTGAATGGAAGGCTTATCACATCCAGACAAAAAATAACCAACCAGCTCCCTGAACCAGTCCACAGCGCCAGTAATCCCTAAATTATTGCAGTGCAATTTGGAAGGATCATTTAGGAATTGGTATGAGCAGCTGGACATGAAGGTTGCTGTAGCTGACCCTGCTGCTGAGGGAAACAGCCCTATACTACTCCATGGAGTAAGAGGGGTTGCTCTTGTTAACCAGTGCAGCCTTGAAGAAAACTTTTGCCAATGTGGAGTTCCACAAAGCCTAGAGGTGTATCAAGTGTTGAAAAATGTTTTGCTGTACTCAGAGTGAAACTGCATCCTAATGGAGGTGCTGTAGGGTATGTAAGGCTGTGTATGAAGAAACCAGGCACTCTGAATGTGATCTAAGACATCAGCCTTACCTCCTTGTCTCAGACCTTGAAAAGACAGGGTTTTTTGAGGCCATAGCTGCTGCCCTGCCCAGCAGAAGAGACTAAAACTGAAGAGCCTGAAGAGGCTTTCCAAAAGTCACCAAGGGTTTAATTACAAGTAGGATTACATTCTGAATATGCAAAACTTGACTCTAGATCCCTTGGAGCATGTTTAGGGCATGAAGACATGCACAGGGTAGAGTCCTGCCCAGTATTATCAGATCCAGCAATCCCTTTGCCTATGTAGGACACGTCTGTGTGCCAGCACAGTCTTGCAGCTGCTCATAAATGCGTCAGAGCTCATAAATGCTGCTGAACCAGTGCAGAAGTGCCTGTACCCACTTCAGGCTCTCTGATTTCGGGATCATTGCAGGCAGAGGCACCTGCCTGTCTTTACCTGTCCACGGTGTGTATCCCATGTGTGTGTGAATTGATTCCCAAACCTTGCTGGTGGTCAATTGCTAGAATGAGACAAAGGTTTACCCTCTGCCTTTGTTGATTAGAGCTTGAAAGGGAACAGAACCCTGATCTCTTGGGGACAGTGACCTCATTAGGTGTTTTCTGCTTCTTCCATTTTGGTGGTAAATATTTGTGTTTCAAAACAAAGCTATAGTTGTTGGACAACCTAAAACTTTTGTTTCTTTGTGTCTGCTGCCTTCTTGGCTATGAGATGATCGATCCATTCAGTAAAATGTGTCACTTTGAAGCAAATTAGGGTACCAGAGACAAACAAAATAGTTATATTTACTGAAGTAGGTTCTGAAGCAGATGATGCAGCCTCATCAAAGTCCTAGATGTAGCTAGAAGCTGCTGCCTTGCAGTGAGCAGCTGATTAACTGCTACCTGAGTAACAACAGTTGGTTAAACTCTTTAAATTCCTGCTACAGTTTCCCCCTCACCCAGTTTTTGCATCAGTTCTGGAGTACACCATATTCTTTGTCAAAACAAATGGATAACAGAGAAGTTGTGTCTGCAGTGACAGTGGGCATGGCAGTGTGGGTTAAGAGATGAAAGCATTGGGTGTCAGTGCTAGTCTACATCACAAACCAAAGTAATGGATTGGTCCTTAAACTTGATGTGTCTCAGTCACTAGACCTGTACCCTCATGAAGGAGAATTGTCTAAAGGCTGTTGAAAATAAGTTGACTATGACACAGCCTCTTTGGTCTGGTATGAGACACTCCAAGGTGATCCCATAAAGCAAGTGAATCAACTCACTGCATGGCTTTGAATCAAGGCCTTCAGAAACAAGAAAAAGGTTCAAAAACCTTTTTGATCCGTGTTTTACTTGGGTCCCATTAAGCTGCTGCTTCCGTGTATTGTTTTCCTATTGCAGCTGGCAAAATATTTCTATGTAAAAAGAAGTGTTTTGTCCAGCCTTCCTGCTCTCCTTTGCAGCACAAAGCTCAACATTGTAAGTGTGTTTGCAGAGGTGATAACTTGACAAACACAGACCAGAAGTAATGCTGCAAAAATCATGTAAGGTTGTACATTAAAAGTGAGTGAGACAATGCAAAAGGTGGTTCTTGGTTTGGTAGGAGTTGGTCTGGCTACAGTGCCAGGGTTTAGCCAGAGCATCTTGTCTATGAAGGAACACTTCTTAGAGCAGGTAGAGGCTAGCAGGGTTCATTCCCAGACTGTCTGAAGATTAACTGGATGTCTTTGGCATCTGCTCCTCCAAGTCCCTACTCTGCAGGTGTTTGTAATGTGGGATCTCTGTGTGGAGTTTCTGCTGGAATTGTGGGCTGTGTGAAGTGGCTGGGATAGGCTGTGCAAGGTGAGATCAGCAATAGCTCCAGGCTGTGGGAACATTATGTCAAATGGCCTCCTTGGCCTCTGGGGCTGTTCTCATGCTCTTGCAGGCATCAATGTCATGCAGACCCTCTGCAGTGTGCTCACAATTCACTGCCTATTTTGCTTCAACTGCAACTGCTGAAAGGCCTTCCCAGAGACTTCCTTCTCTAGCAGTTGAACTGTTTAATATTGAGCAGAAGCTGTTGACAATTAAACTATTTCTGTGCTCTCCCTGATGTTGTTTCTCCAGGGTTTGTTCCCACTTGATATGCATATAAAATATATCTTTGTGGCCCCCTGCTTTTACTAAAGGAGTGCTCCAAGCTGTTTTGGTCACCCCACCTGAGACAGGCAGGAGCTGTGGTGTGGAGCCTGTTCCACTACTGTCATGCCAGGAACATTGGAAACAGTGTTTTGGGGTGATAAAAACTGCTTTTGCCCTGTTGCCTGTCATTCTCTGGAAAACCAGAGGTTTTCCCATTATAGATCAAGTCCCTAAGTATAAGCATTCTATGGAAAAAAGGGCTATGATTACACTGACAACACCTTGGATTGTAACACCCTCTTCTTTTCTGGTCAGCTGAGCACTGTATGCTGTGGTTTCATCTTTTTTACTTATAGAGGCATAATTCATGTACTTTTAATACAAATATATAAATAATATAGGTAGAATACCATGCACTGTTGGGTGGGGGTTTTGTAATACAAAGCCATTTTTTATACACAACCCCCTCATGCTTTTAGTTTTTGTGTCTTTGCTGCAGGGTGGAAGTTGAGGGGGTGCTGCATGCTGTGACAGTTGGGCAGGGAACACATGTGGGATGAGATTGGCACTCACAGGGAGCTGGGGAGCACTGTGGCACTCACATATTTGCCAGATTTCCGGGGGAAATTATCATTAGTTAAGCAATACTGATATTTAAGCATTCCTCTTCATTTCACAGCCCTACTGAATAGGAACAGTTTAGATAGGGCTGTGTCAAGCTGTCAGCTGCTGCAGGAAGCTAAGGCATAATTTTCAATTATTTTATAGCCATCAAGGTGGCAAAGGCAAAAATAGAATTTTCCAAGGCATTATCAGGCCCACTCTGCAGGGAATAGGTGGGTTAAGGGTAGGCAGCAGCACAGAACCTTTGATTTCAGCTTCTGTGGGACAGGCCTTTGTCTGTATTTAAATTTTAGTAAGGCCAGTAGATAAAAACAAATTTCTGAGAAAATCTTGGAGGGAACACCTCTGGTGCTGGAGGTGCACAGTCACTATTGCCATCTTGCCCTGACCACACTGAGCTGAGCTGGGGCCCCAGCTGGCATCACTGCCTGCACTTACCTCTCCTTAACCTTGCTCCTTGCCCTGAAAAAGCCAGCTCAGAAGAAGATGTGTTGCTGAAGGGTACAAGGCACCTCAGCCCTTTTCCAAGACAGCAAAGCAGGCTCCAGCAATCCAGTTAATGGCAGCCAACATGCTTTGTGTTAATCTGTGCTTGAGCTGTGTGTTGGATGCTGGCCAGAATGTTCAATACGTCACATAATAAGGTTTTTTCATGCAGTTCATTTGTTCCTTTTTATCCCTTCACTTGGAGACCAGCATTGGTGCACGTTGTACTGGAGGGATTTATGTGCTCGACACCTTGGAGAGGGGCACTTGCTTCTGTCTGTTCTTGGAGGCAACAAGATGACAACAGTCACATCTCACTTCTGACCTCCTTTCAGAAAGATTGTGTTTCAAACATGCCAAATACCCAGCTGCTAATATCCAAACTATTATTGGGGAGAATTTGTGTTTGGTCTGGTAGAATTTCTTGGCTGCAGGAAACTTCTATTATTAAAACTTCTTTTGTTTCGAATTGTAACACAGAAAGCCAACATTTGTATGTGGTTTATTGAGCTGAAATGGTGTAACACGTGCACGTGGAAGAAAGCTGAACATTGTGGCATCAATATGATAGTGTTGCAACAATAAGTTGACTTTGAAATTAATTAATAAATATATTGGAACTCATTGAAATGTTTTTCATAACACATTGAGATAAAGTGGGCAAGTTCCTGCAATACACTTCATTCTGGATAATCTATTTCCTATCAACAAAGCCACTTTTTTTTAACCAGACTACTCACAGTTCTGGGGGAGTTGCAAGCACTGCTTGCCTCAACCCTGAGCTGTGGCTCTCTATATTAATCAAAAAATCCCAATAGAATTACAGAATGGTTTGGGTTGGAAGGGACCTTACAGATCATCTATTTCCACCCCCCTGCATGGGCAGGGATGGAGTCCAAACTGGTTGAATTGGTAGGATTAATCCATGGCTGAATATGACAGTGTGTAATTCCCCCACCTGGCTACCGTATGGAAATGACAGGCCAGCAATAACACTGCAGAAGCTGCTCTGGGAATCCAGCAGGAATTATTCCTGTTTCAGCAGTGCATTCCTCCTGTCTGTTACATGGGGTAACCTGGTCCAGAAATGATGCTGCCACCCTCGCCGTGAATCGAGTCCTCGAAAGAAGCCCGGTGAAGAACAGCAGAGAGCCTCCTTAAGAGGGAAGAAAGGGGAGGAGAGAGCGTCTCTCTCTGGGTATAGCAACCCCACCTCCCGGTTATTTCATCTTCCTTACAAGGCTAAAGCCAGAAGCTTTCCTCTGCTCCTGGGTCCCTTAAAAGCAAGAGAGCAAACCCCAAGGATCCCGGTGGAGTGCAGCCGGCATGTGGGGCTGACAGAGGCGGGGAAGGAGGCGCTGGCATGAGCCCTGTGGAAGGCACAGCAGAGGAGGCTGCTGCTCTCCAGAGAAGTGTGACAGTAACCTAGGAATCCTGAACCAGGTGTCCAGTGATGCAGATCTTCTAAAGAAACGTGAAACCAAACCCAAAAAGAAATCACTGAGGGGGAAAAAGTGCAACATGAGAGGTAAATATATTTTTCCTTGGGCAAACTGAAATAACTGGCTGTATTTTGTTTGAAAATCATCACTGTAAGTAGGTGTCTGAAACTGTAGACTGAAAAGAGCATTTATTAACATCTGAATAAAGGCTGGTCTGACTCTGACTTCAAAAGCAAAGCTGGGTTAAAAACCCAGATCAGCAGATGAATTCAGGTGCCTCTGAAGAAATTTTGAGTTTTCCCTTAAGGCATTCAAAGCTTAAACCTTTTCAAAAATCTGCTTTTCTATTTTGCTTTTTCTGCTATTGCTAGATGTTTTCAAGTAGTAGTATGCACGTTGTTTTGGGGAAAAGCATGGTACAACCAAAATCCAAACTGATAATTTGTCTCAGAAAACTATCTCCATCAAGACATTTCAAATGCTCCCATACCCTTGTTCTTGCAATAGTGTCATTTCTTCAGAAAGATCCATGACCTACTGAGCTGGAATGTCTGTTGACATCTGGTTGAGGTTACTGTAACTGGTATTTGGGGTTCTTTTTTCTTTTTTTTTAAAGTTTAATTGAAACAAGCTGAGATTGTCTGCTCATGCTATGAAGTGTTTCCATGCTCTGACTGTCTAGTCTCTCTGATGGGTAATTCCAAAACTACCAAATCTGAATGGGAAAAGAGGAAACACCTCCAGAGTTCAAAACTGCAGCCCTTTGGTGGCCCATGCTGCCAGGGATAGTCAGTGGCTGAAAGATGCAAGACTTTGCACCCTGTCTGTAAGATAGACCAAGACAAGTATTTTGCAAATGTGATGCTACTGACTTCAGCATAACTGTGTTCTTGAGCTTCTGATTTACATCTTTGCAATGCTAGAGGACTTACAGGTGCTTTTATTTACCAGCTGAAATGAAAAACTGGCCTGTGGAGAAGAGCTGCTGGGAGTTCTGACAGACCTTGAGGACGGAGGATTACTACTCCTGCAGAATTCTCATCAAAGGCTTTGGCTCAGCCTTCCAGTCAGTGCATGCAGAGCTGTGGGTCCAGCAGTCGAGGATGGAGGTGCTGCGTCGTTCCTCAGTCTTTGCTGCAGAGGTGATGGAGGTTTTTGACAGGTCTCCCACTGACAAAGAGCTTGTGTCCCAAGCCAAGGCTCTCTGCAGAGACTACATAAACTCAAGGCTGATTCAGGCAGGTGTCAGCTGGAGCAAACCTGAGTACAATGCCCCGGTGCCTGGGGGCAAGCTGGCCGAGGTGTCCACCATACTGCTACGGCTTGGTGAGTCCTGCTGGGGGGGGGGGACTCACTTTGGATGGAGCCATTTGGACCAGACCAAGGCTTCTGGAAGAGGCTTTTCATGTGATGATACAGAGGTTTTTCTTCTCTGCTTTTGGCATTTAGTTCTGGTTTTGGTGATCTTCCCTGAACAGCTCCTTTGGTTAAGTCTCCTCAGTCACTTGGACCACCGCTCAGCACAGGTTTTCTGCAAAGTTGCCTTTTTCTGAGGACTTGCAACAGCTCAAAATCACCAAGCAGTCAAAGAAAGCCCAGTAGCAAATTGATTCTGTGTGCACAGGTCTGCAGCTGTTTCACAGCTCTCACAGTACTTAGAGCAACCTTTCTCAGCTGGGCATTTTAACCAGTCTTGTAGTGTTTTCTCCACAGTGAGTGACTTGATTGCCACAATGCATCTGGCATCTTCTGCTACTGCTGGACTTGGGCTTCAGCAGGAGCTCACCCAGCTTTAGTTTGGGGGTAGTTGCTTAGAAAAATGTGTTGTTGGAGATTTTATAAAAGCTGCTTTTTAATGACAGCATGTTTAACTTTCCTCTGTCTACCATAGTTATTCAGCAGGACCTTGCTGAGTTTTCTTGCCTTTTGCTGGAGCAATAAGGAGTTGGTTGATGTTGTCTGGCAGACGCTGCCATTCGGTGCCACCTTCAGAGCACAGCAACTATGGGGGCTCCAGGGAGAGCAATTTGAAGGCCACACCTGGAGGCTGTGGCATGAAGATGTGCTTTGGAGCTTGTATCAGGAGCACACTCTAAATCTTAACAGTTGCCTGGCCTTTTGTTTTGGGTTGTGTAGCATCCTGTGTGCTCAAGTCTTGCTGTTTGTCATTTGGGGACCCAACACCTTTATTCTTGGAAGTTGCTTCCAAGGTCCCTCTTTGCCTGCAGGCTGGTATATCAGTTCACATCTGGCATGGAAACTACCACCAGCATTTGCATCTGATTTAATTACATCAGAGTTCAAGCAGGTCTGGTGAAGTAAGCATTAGCTGGGCCTAACACAATCAGGACCAGGGCTGGTGTCTCCACTTTCTTCCATTTCTACCAGTTGGATATTATCCAAAGTTTCTTTTTAAGGTGTAGCTCTGTTTCTTTTAACTGACTTTTTTTAAAAAAAGTTCATTCTTTTAGCTGTTTCTCTTCTATGCTGATTTTACTTCTGCTTTTGTTTCCAGTGATTGTTTATTCTTTGGTGGAATTTTTTGTTCTTCTGTCAATCTCACTGTCTGTTTGTACTCCCTTTCTTCTCTGCCTGCGTTGGGGGGTTAAGATTCATGTGCTTTCAACCCAGTTTTCTGTGGGTGGTCAGAAACATGTTAAAGGGCAAGCAGGTGGCTCACTGGATCTGAAGGCGTCTCCTGGATTGTCCAGATGGAAAGATTTGGCTGATAGTCCCAGGAACGTGGTGCCTTCTCTGAGCAAATCTGTTTGGAGAGCACCATGTGGTACCTATGCAACCAGAAAGGTGAGCAGTCCTCCTCCTTAAGATGAAGAATGGTTTCTGTCCATTCCATTTCTGTCCAAGTTTCTGTTTCTTGAGAAACTCCACTTGTCACGTGGCCCATCCCTTTCTTTTCCCCTTTGCTGCTCTAACTAGCACAAGGCCAGCTGGTATCCAGCCACCTGCCAGGATTGGTCATCCTTAGCCACTTCCTAAGCAGTGCAACAAGCAGGACCAGTTTTTTTCCTTCATGGTAGTGCTGAGAAGCCTGTGGAGATGGGAAGCTGGAGTATTTCCCAGCCCACTTGCACACAGAGACTCCAATGAAGTGCCTGGTGGGCCAGCAGAAGTCCTGGGCACAGGCAGTGCTGTTGGAGGTCATAGGGAGGGAGACTCCATCAGCTCAGTGAGGCTTAGCAGCTAATTAGGGCAATTAATGAGTCAGGCATGGTAAAACCTAATGGTGTAGCCAAATGAGGCAAGCCAGACCAACCTGCTGTGTCTGTCATAGGCCTGGTTTATCTGAACTTGTATCTCCTCTGGCCAAAGCCCAGGGAGGTGCCCTTTGACCACTGCAATGAGCTTCTGCTCATGGCAACTGTAACTGCTGCCCTGCTAATTCCTCCATAATCACTGCAGGAAGGAGGGGAAGCCCCCAGATTGTAAATGTTGCAAAGCTGGGCATCAGAACAAGGACCCTGGAGACCAGCACCAGTGGATCATGCCACAGGAGAGGTCCTGGGGCTGCTGGGGCAGGGAGGCTCTCCAAGCATGGGAGTGCTTTCCTGTGCTTTCCTTCCCCCATGCTCCTGCCTGCCCTATGCCTTGCTGCAGCACAGGGCATCTGTGCCTCCAAACAAACCCTGATCTCATCTGGGGCCTCCAGGCACTGCTTGTTAGAAGTTGTAGCAGTGGCAGGCTACCAAGTGCTAACTCTAGCCTCCTGTGCCTCCCTCTCAGCTAACCAGGGCTATCCCCATTTCCTTACATTTACCAGGAAGCCTGTGTGCTGCCTGGGAGGAGAAAAGGGCTGTTGAGTAGTCTGAGTAAGGTTTCCTCTTATCAGGGCTGACCATGTGTTGGCAGATTTCCTCTTGCCGTCAGACAGGGACAATCCCATACTCAGAAAGGGCTGGGAGAGCTCAGCTGTGGAATTCTGTAGAGCTGAGTTTTGCCTGTGCTGAGTTCCAGATAAATGAATTAAGGATCAGTAGCTAATGGCTCTATAACAAGATCCTGATTGCAGTGACATCTTCATTTTTACCTCTCATATAAATGAAATTTTGAGGAAGATCAGTTGCCTTCTGGCTGGGCCAAGTCACCTGAGTCTTGCAGTGGGATATAAAGCTGCTGGGATAACTCTTCCTCTTCCCAGAGCACCCTTGTGCAGGAGAAGAGCACAGTGTGTCCTAAATCTAAGCCAAAAAGGGCTCTCCATGCACAAAGGGCCTTGGTCCCATGTGGTGTTTGCATTGTGTCACACTCCTACAGCAGCTGTGCAACCTTCTTTAAATATCCATGAACCTCTACAGAGGTTCAGAGAGAGAAAAATTCCTTGGAAACTGGGCTTTATTAATTCTACTACTCAAAAAATGGTTTGTTTTGCTGCAAAGGAAAAGCTTTACTGTTGTTTCCCAAACACCATAGCTCAGTCCTTTAGGAGGAGGTTCTCTGCTTGTCCTTGATATTTTTGTCTTGGTCTTCAAGCTGGCCTAACACCTCCTGCCATTTCCCAGCAGGGCAGAAAGCACTCTGGAGGTGAAAGCACAGTCTATGTGTGTCAGGTACCTTGCTGTTGAGCAGTCAGCCACGCAAATGAACATCTCTTTAACCATTTGGAGGAGAGAAAGAACTCCAGATTGACTCTCAAGTGTCTGTGTGAGCATAAAATAGCTGAGAGTCTCTTTGTTTAATTAATGTTGTGCAGCTCTGGGTGGATCCTTGGCTTTCATCAGCCTTCAGCATTCTTGAGTCACTCTCTTGCACTTCAGGCATTTTTGTAGAAGCTTGATGGGGTGCTGAGGAAGGGCATATTTCTCAAAAGCTTACATGGATGTACATGCCTCCCTCTCACTTCTGAAATAAAATGACATGGCCTTGCTTATCTGAGGCTGTCTCCTGTTATGGATTTTGCTTAAAATTAAAATTACTAAAGTTGAAATTATTTAATTAGAATTTTATTGATTACTGCAAGCGACAGCAAACAAAACAGCACTGGGAGTAGCTGGGCAGGGGACTCTGTGCCCCACCAGCAGCTTTCAGTTTGACCCTCCCCTTTATGAGTTTTTTTGTATTCTTCTGACTTTTGTTTTCGTGGTGCTTTTGTTTGGACTTTGGTCAGCACTTTTTTGGGGGGGTTGCTCTTTCAGTTTTTATCTAGATGAAGGTGAGGGGCTTTTTTTTTGTAGATCAGTCAGTAGTTTTTGGAAGAGGTTTTCTCTAAACACATTGTTTAACTTAGTTATGCTATCTATTTTTTGCTAAGTTTTATTAGTTTTTGCTTGGTGGGGGTTTTTATTTTTGTGCTATTTTTTTGAGTTTTTTTATTCTGATGAACAAATTATTTGTACTAATATATTACATCTCCTGTGTTGGAGGAAAGGCAGCCAGCCAGCCTGGGAACAGCATTTATATCAGGGCTTACTGCAACCACAGCACTGCTGCAGGGCCACTGCCTGCCTGTGCTCCCTTTAGGAGTGCCAGGGTGCAGGTGGCAGCGAATCACATCTCAATGACCCTGAGCACTCTGCTGCCTGCCTCGACTCAGCTGGAGCTGGGGTTCAGACTCTCTGGCTGCAGGCACCCCTGGAGTGACCCCTGCCTGGTGAGAGCAGGGCTGGGTGCTGTGCTGACTCCTGGCTGTTTGTTTGCAGGGGATGAGCTGGAGTACATCCGCCCCAACGTCTACCGCAACATCGCCCGCCAGCTGAACATCTCTCTGCACTCAGAGACCGTGGTGTCCGACGCCTTCCTGGCAGTGGCCGCGCAGATTTTCACCGCAGGTACGCTGCCCAGACACACACACAGGCAGGGCTGGCTGGAAAGGAGCAGCATGGAGCCACCTCTCTCCGAGAAGGCATGTTTCTGGGATAGCCTGCAAGGTGGGGCCTGCTTTCTGAAAGCAGTGGGCAGGTTGGCAGTGTGCCCTGCTTTAATGATTTAATCAGAGCTCCTCTCTGCTGTCTTCTGGCGGGGAAATGTCCTGGGTTGTAATATCCTCCCAGGAGGTTCTGTCTCATTCTAGAAGGCACCTCCTGCCCTTCCTCGTTAGGAGGTGGTTGTTACCTCATTGCATAGGGAGGTCACTCATTCCAAGCTTCTTTGCTCACCATTGGCAACTGCAGAAGATTCACTGCATGGGAGTCTCCCTTGTTCCAGCTCACGCTGCCGATGCTGGGAGCCAGAATCAACTCATCACAAGACACCTCCTCTCCTCCTGGTTTCCTTTCCCACAGCAACACCCAGAATTTGCAATGGGACCTGCTGCTTCTCCTTTCTCATGTTGGGCAGTCTCGGTCTTTAAGGCTGTTCCAGATGAGCAGGTGCTTTGAGCTTTCTGTCTGCTTAGATGTGAGTGTTCTGCTGCTGCTGTTAGACAGGTTTCAGAGATGATGGTCAAAAGCAAAAATATGCCCTATTCTGTGTTCAGCTTTTCCTGGAAACAATCCCTGCCCAGAACTGGAAAAGCAGCCTGTGGGAATTGAGGGAAGAGAAACCTTATAGAGGGATTTATGTCAGGCAGGTTCTGACACGGTTATAGGTTTTCTGCAATGTCTTCTTCTGTTGTCTGTGGAAGGGACAGTAGATGTTAAAGATTGGAAACAAAACCAGGAAAAAAGGGAAAAAAGCCCTAAGGAAGCAACTTGCTAGCAGCACAGCAGTATGAAACCACTGGAACCAGTGACAATAGCATGGCAAGTGTCAAAGGATGCAGGAACTCTTGTCACTTTGGCAATAGTTGCTACAGGATAGAAGTCCAGGTTTGGGTTGTACTTTCAAATAGGCTACCTCACTCAAAACCTTTTAATCCTCACAATCAGCTGCACTTCTTTATTTGGAACCACTGACACTCTGGAGAAGCCCTGACATGTAGAAGATTTAAAGACCTGTGGTGGAGAGCACAGATCCTCCCCAGAATCATAACAGATGGCAGAATAGATCTCTGAGAGGGGCTGCCCAAGCAGGGCTTCTGGCTCTTTGAGCAGGGCAGATTTTTCTCCCTGGGTTAAGGAAATGGATGCTGTGTCATTGGAAATGGAACTGCATGGCTGGTACTGCAGCCCTCAGCAGCCTTTCAGAGCATGCCTGGGTTGCAGCTTGCCTTTGCACTGGGCTGGCTTGGGAGGGCCTGTGAGCTCAGAAAGCAAGAGCTGCAGAAGTGGCCCGAGTGTCTCAGTGTGGCTGTGTACAAAGGGCAGGTGCCTGTGCTGTCACTTAGTGCTGAGCTTTACTGGTGTCAAGGCTTACAGAAAAACTACAGTCAGGTGCAATTTGCATTGCAGGTAAGTGGGTGATCTTAGATGAGTACAGCTGGCTGCACTGGGACTGGGCCACCTCCTGAGCTGAAGTGACACAGAGAGCTAAGCCAAGAATGCTGCAGGTGGAGCAGACTGTGTGATGCTGGGGAGAAGGCCTGCTGCCTCCTGGGAATTCTGCTCTCAGTGTATATTGACAAGTTCATGGAGAGCTGCATTTTTTTGGTGTTCCTCAAGTTCTCAGCTCAGGAGCCAAATGTGTGGGTAGTTTAAAATGGAAGTAGAAATCATATCTCATAGTTCTAAACCTGGGATTTCAGAGTATTAAGGATAGAATCTGGACTCAGCCCTCTGAGGCTGACAGTGCTGGAGACTTTGGACTCAAGCTCTGTTGACAGTGCTGCCCCTCCTCTGGAGCCACCCTGCTGCAGAAATGGCTGGTAGTGTGCACAGGGGCTGATTCAAACCTTCCCAGAGAACTCCATGCTCTGTTCTTAATTCCTTCTCATGTCTGCTGGGAGTTGTGTATTTAATCACTTTTATCAGCTTGTTATTATAATTTCTCCTAGGTAGAAGATTTCTGAGTGGCAGAAGGGTAGGAGCTTGCTGGTTTTTAACATTCCTGGATCCCACTGCAGGCTCAAAACTCAACATTTAACAATAAATCCAGCAAATTGGAGTTGGCTGTAGCAGCCAGACATTCATTCCTTTTTGTTTTTTTTCATAGTTCAGAGGAAAGAGGCTCTTACTGAGCAAAGGAAACCAGACACTTAAGTTCAGTCTGAGTTTTCATGCCAATTACTAAGTTTATTAAGAAAACAGCTACAGTCTGACACTATAGTGCTTGGACAGCTTGGGGAGCCCTACTAGTCACTTACAATGCCTTTCCAGCAAGGATGCTGGGGATTTTTACCCCTTTTTTGCTGGAGATGTTTTCTCCTTAATCTTTTGCATGTCTGTCTTCCACATTCTGGTCTGGTTTTGAGTCTTGACACTGTAGCTTTGTCTGGGCTCACTTCCTGTCCACACTGTCTACAAGGCTTGACTAAATCCAAAACTGCCCTGAGCAGCCTGTTTCAATGCCTCCTCTTTCAGTGAAGCAATTCTTACTAATACCCAATCTAAACATCACCTGGTGCATTTTGGGGCCATTTCCTCTTGTCCCATGGCCTGTCACCTGGGAGAAGAGACTTTAGGCTCAAGCTGTATTTTGTGTCCCTGTTTCCAAATAACTCATTAGTTATTCAGGGTGAAGAGGTCACTTGGTGGAAAAACAGAAGTAGAAAAGGGAGAGGCATTTTCCTTTCCTAAAGGAAGGAATTCTGTCCTGTTGGTAAGAGATGCTAGGCATGAGGGCTTTTTTAAAAGTTTTCAGCCTGGTTTTTGCTGGGTTTGGCTTTTGATCAAGAGTTCCTGGGCTGAAGTGAACCCTGTGTAACAGGAATGTAGGGTTAATGCTTTCTGAGGAGAAAACATTTCCTGTGCAGGAGTGAATGGATGTAGATGACACCAAGCTGACTGGTGCTGTTGACACCCTTGAAGGATGGGATGCCATCCAGAGGGACAAGCTTGAGAAGTGACCCGTGGGAATCTCCTGAGGTTACACAAGGCCCAGTGCTAATGCTGCATCTGCATCGGGGCAACCACCAGGATCCATCCAGGCTGGGGATGAGCAGATCAAGAACAGCCCTGGCAGAAGGACTTGGGGGTGCTGGTGGGTGAGAGCTGGACATGCTCTAGCCCTGTGTGCTGGGACCCAGAAACCACCCCTGTGCTGGGACCCAGGAACTCCTCCAGCATGGGCAGCAGAGGAGGGGGAGATTCTGCCCCTCTGCCCCACTTGTCTCCAGCCAGAAGGTCCCAGGACAGGAAGGACATGGAGGTGCTGGAGCGAGTCAAGAGGAGGGACCAGGGGGATCAGAGAAGTGATGGAGCAGCTTTGCTGAGAGGAGAGGCTGGGAGGGTTGGGACTGTTCAGCCTGGAGAAGAGGTGCTCCTGGTGGCCCAACTGTGGACCTAGCTGTCCCTGAAGGACCCAACAAGGAAGTTGGAGAGAGAATATTTACAAGGGCTTGGAGTGACAGGATGGGGGAAATGGTTTCATATTAGCAGGTGATAGGTTTAGATTAGATATGAAGAGGAAATTTTTCCCTAGGAAGGTGAGGCCCTGGCACAGGTTGCTCAGAGAAGCTGTGACTGCCCCCTCCCCGGGAGTGTTCAAGGCCAGGTTGGATGGGGCTTGGAGCAACCTGGGATAATGGAAGGTGTCCCTGCCCATGGCAGCAGGTCAAAGTGAGATTAACTTTAAGATCCCTGGGTTTCTCTGAAATGCTGTTAGAAATGCATCCTGCATCCTGCTGCTCCCTCATAGCTTAGGCCTTATGACTTGAGCCTCCTGAGTTGTGCACACCCCTCTCAGCTTTCCTCTGCACCGAGGTGTGTTGTGTCTGGCTGTGTTCTCCCAGCTGTTGAAGTGTTGCAGTGGGTCGTGCTTCTTTAAGGTCTGATTTGGGAGCACAACTTTGATGCTGAGTGGAGCAAAGGGGAGTTTATTTGAATAACCTCAGTAGTGTGGTGCCCTGAGACTGCATAGTCTCATGGCAGTGTCTCATGGCTTCTTCATCTCTCCCCTGGGGCAGACAAGTTCATATGAGCAGGAACACTTTCAAGAGCATTCCTCTCCTGCTAATTCATTTTCCCCTGGGCTCAGCAGTGTTTACATACCTTCAGCTCCATGGCTGGCCTAGAGAGTGCAACTAGTATTTCTTATTTTTTATAATGCCTTCTAAGCAGCCCTTCACTTTTTCCATATCCTTTTGTTCCATGTCTGTGAGCAGAGCTTTCTCTCTTTTGGCCATTCCTTTCTGGGCCAGCTTTCCATTCCCTGTTGTTGTTAGCTCCTGTGCATGTTAATCCACGCAGTGGGAAGCTGTGAATGGATTGTCTTGCTTGGTGATGAGTGCCTGTTTTGCCCAGTGTGGATGACAGCCAGGCCTTTTGAGGAATTTGGAGCAAGCTTATGTGTTTTTGCCTCTCCTATGCACTGGCCTGATGCAATTCCAGCTTATGCTGAGATACATCACAATAGTGTCACTTTGAACCTGGCCTGGACATCATGGGGGACAGGGGCACTGCCCTCTCAGTGACTGTGCTCCTCTGCCCCTGCCAAGGCAGTCCTTGAGAGAGAAGAGTTAATGGAGCTGGTGTCCTGGGAAAGTGCAGAGCAGGGCTGCTGGGGCATGTTCCCTTGTCCTCTCCTGCCTGGGGCTGGATGGTTGCTGGAGCCCTCCTGGGCAGGGGGCCCAGCCACAAACATGGCCCAGGTGTTGGAGGTGCCTGCTCTTCCCTTGCTTCCTACATTTTCTGGTGAGAAGAGCACAAGCTGTGCCCTGCTGTTGTGAGTGAGGAGCCCAGCCTGCTGTTTCCATCTTCAGCCTCCAGCAGTGGCAAGAGGACTCCAGACAAATGGAAATCAGGAAGGGATTTCCTCCTCTCCTGCCCCCGTGGACCAACTCTGCTGGTAACAGGAAAGGCAGACTGAAGGATTGGTTTGACCCTTATGGGCATGCTCTGGAATGAGGATGTGACCCCTGAGCCCTCCCATCCATCACCATTGTAAGCATTAACCAAGAATTGCTTCTCTTTCTGCTGTCAAAGGGAGAGGGGCTCTCTCCATGTGCCAGGGAAGCACTCACCTCATGCAAGTCCTGCAGCAGGTACCACTGTGGAACAATCTTGGCAGGGAAGCTGGAGCTCAAGGGCTTCCTCTCCATCCTCTCTGGACTGATGTGCCTTAGAGCAAAAAGCTTTCCTGTGTGCTGGGGAAGTCATATGGATCTCTTGAGCCTCTAGCTTTCACAGGTTGTGGATACATTTTTCTTCTGCTGGAAAGCATAACTTGGGTTCAAAACAAAGTTAACCAAGAATAGACCTGTGTTTCTGTACCAGAGTGACTTCAGTCCTATCAGTCTTTGTCACTGCCATGTAAAGATCTCAGAGCTAATGGACTTGCTTTAGATATTTAAAGAGTGCTGTCAGCAAAAATTTGGGAATAAGCCAATGAACTCTTCCCTGGAATTTTGGGTAGCTTTTGTTATATAACTCAAGATGCAAGGAACCACATTTCTGCAGGGATGGAGAACTGTAAAACTGAATTATACTAAAGCTGAATATAAGCCAGCTGAGGCTCTGGTCCTGAATATATCATCAGCAAGGAGTGTAACCCCTTAAAGCCTCTTCCATTAGGTAGGACTGTACTGACCTGCACTCAGACAGCCTCTTCCTTGCAGGGAGAACCCCTCTGTCTAGTTTTCTGTGGTTTCATTGCCTCTTCCTGGCTCATTTTGCTGGCTGTCATGGTGACACAAAATGTGAGAAAGGCAGATAAATAGTGTGAATGCCAAACAGGCACTGAACTTCCTGAGTGACAGCGCTGGTGTCAGGGACACTGCAGGGTCTGCTCAGCAAATAAAACCAAAAGAAGAAGAACAGCCACTTTAGCTATTCTTCTGATCTCAGAGGTGGTTCTGGGGAAGGACAGAGCATTGCAGAGGATTTGAGCTAATGCTGTTACTGTTGCTGCAGAGCCACACAAAAGGTTCATCTATAGATTTTTATCTTACATTAGTCATGAAAAATTGTGGGGTTTTTGTAACACTGAATGGATTTTCTTCAGTGTAACAAGGTATTCCTATGGCTGACTTTTGAAGAGTTCCTCTGAAGTTTAGTTCTTTTTTTTTTTTTAATTTAAGGAAAAGAAGAGCAAGCAATTCCTGAAAGTGTTAGTGTGAATGTCCCTTTTGAAGCACCAAGTGTAAGAATTGTGGAAATGCTCTGAAATCTGCATATTTTCTAAAGGAATACAGGGCATTCTGCTGCAATGAGAATTTCTGGGAGGTGGCTGGAGCTCTATCCCAGAGCTGGTTCAGACTACCTGGGGATCTGAGAGTGCAGTGAAGGAAAGAGGGAGACTCTTTACTCTTTTATATTGTATTTTTGCTTGCTGAGCACATCCAGTTTTCTAATGATGTGTTCAACCCCTCCTGATCCATAGATCTAGTCATTGCACACATCTTTCCATCCTCTCACCTGTTTTCTTTCTTGCTGCAACCCTGCATGAGCAGTTCTGTGTGATTTTTAAATATTAGGACTTCACCAGACTTCTGACTATGTTTGAGAGAGACTTTGGACAGATTCCATAGAGACTCAACACTGTAAAATACTTCTCACAGTATGTTTGATACATATGGCTATTGCAGACAATCAAGTACAGGGGGGATGTGCCATTGTGCAGCAGAAATTCTGCATGGGAACTACAGGGTTGTGTTTCCAGGTCACTGGTCCTGAGAAAAGCCTGATGAAGGGCAGCTGACTGCAATGTTTGAGCATGAAAGGATTTATGACTGCAGTGTTTGAGCATGAAGGATTTATGACTGCAATGTTTGAGCATGAAGGATTTATGCCCAGTGGTGTTGGTAAGGCACAGGGGAGCCCCTGGGAGGTTGGCTGGTACCTAGAGCTGAGCTCCTGTGCTTATCACTAACACCAACAGGAAGATGACAACTTCCATGTAGCACTTGCTGCAGGCAGGTCAGCCTGGCAGGAAGGCTGTCTTCTGGGAGATTAGATAACTGACTGACTCTCCACCCCTGCACTGTCTTCAGTGGGGCAGCACAATGTTAAGTAGGCAGTGGCCAAATCCTTGAAGCAACCTGTTTTTCAGGTGGAGACTGAGGCCTGGTCCTTATGTTGAAGAGGACACCTGACCTCAGGAGTGCAGGTGGAGGAGTAGGCACTCTGCTCTCTGGTGAGCAGCAAAAGGACCCAAGGGAACACCATGAAGTTGTGTCATGGGGGTTAGATTGGATATTGGGAAAAGATTCTTCCCCAGAGGGTCATCAGGCACTGACTAGGCACACCAGAGAATGTCACAGCCCCAGGGCTGCCAGAGCTCCAGAAGTGTTGGGACAATGCTCTCAGGCACAGAGTGGGACTGTTGGGGTGTCCTGTGCAAGACCAGGAGCTGGTCTCAGTGATCCTTGTGGGTCCGTCCAGCTCAGGACTGTGACTCCTCTATCCCAACTATGATTCTGTGTAACTTTGCCTCCCTTTGTTACTTTTGTGCCATTGTAGACCTGAAGATGCTTGTCTTGTATGCTTTGAGTGTCACATTGGAACTGTGATTAGAAAAAACCAGGAATGCTTTGTCTAAGGGTGTTTAAGCTTTATGTTGAAGACAAAAACCCCAGGTTGTTCAAACTATTTGAAGTCTCTCAGCTCCTATGCAGCACGTTCATGGCTGGGAGCCATTGGAAGTACAAAACATAGTGGTGCACATCTTCCCTATCCCAATGGTGCCTTTGGGTTGCTTTTTTTCCCAAAGCTGTGCAGCCAGTGCTGAGAGGTAATCAAGCCATACCAAGGTCAGATTATTTCATTCTGCTTCTCCATGTAGAGAGTTTCCCCTAATTCTGCTCCCCCACTATTTCTTTCCCCCCATGTGGTGAGCTGCGACTGCACGCAGGCAGCATGGGCAGTAATGAAGCAAAGTCATTTCCTTTGATTAGTCAAGACTGAACTGAGTGTGTGTGTGTGTGTGTAAATATGAATGGCCTTTTTTCTTTTCACAGGCATAACGTGGGGCAAGGTGGTGTCTCTCTATGCCGTGGCAGCTGGGCTGGCAGTGGACTGTGTGCGGCACGCGCAGCCAGCCATGGTGCACACCATCGTTGACTGCCTGGGAGAGTTTGTCCGCAAGACCTTGGTGACGTGGCTGAAAAGGAGAGGAGGCTGGGTAAGAAATGCTGCCTCACTGAGCTCGTTTCTGTGTGTCCAGACCAGAGAACATCCCAGTTAATGAGAGTGAGAGTGAGCTCTCTGCAGCTTTATGCAGAAAAAGGCTGTGTGAGGTTCTCTTTCACAACGCTGTGGCCACCTCTGTCCTACTTACACCTGTGCTAGGCTTTTGTAACTCTGTTACTGCCTCATGGTCCTATCCTCAAAAACATCAGTTATTCTTGTCCTCAGCTTCCTGCATAGCTGAGACATAATAATTCAATCCTGACCCACCAGCACCTGTTGTGTTCCTGATCTTCTCCAGAGCAAACAGCCAGTCGTAGTGGGACACTGTAGGGGTCATTCCTGTGAGGCACTGGCACAGATTGCCCAGGGAAGCTGTGGTTGCCCTATCCCTGGAAGTGTTCCAGGCCAAGCTGGATGTGGGTTGGAGCAGGCTGATTTTAGAGGAAGGTGTTCCTGCCCATGGCAGGGAGTGGGACTGGATGATGTTTAAGGTCTCTTCCAACCCAAACCATTCTTTAAATCTGTGATACTCTTGGCCAGCTGTTTTTTAGAAACTGGCAAAACATGAGACCTGCCAGCTTAATTCTCATTTCACCTCTAAGCACTGGATTTCTTTGGTCTCCCTATACCCAATGTGAGCATTGGTTCCTGTGGGGGATCATTCATAGTAAGAACTTTATTTTAGTGCTGTGGCATAACTCTACTCCTTTCCAGGGACCTCCCCAGCTGACTGGAGAGACTGGCTGGCTGTGTTAGTGGCTGGCAGCTGGGTGATGTCTGTATGTACCAGGTTCCATGTGCCTGTCTAGCAGGGACACAGACAGTCTGTTTAAGGTCTCGTGTGCTGCTACTTGGAGCAAAATATTGGGCAGATGCTACTTGGGGCAAAATATTACCCCATGACACCACTCAGTCCATAGGACATCTTGTTCCCAAGGCATGCAGTCTTTCCAGACTGAGCCACAGCAGCAAATTCCCTCTTTTCCAAGAGGCGAAATTTATTCCTAAGCCATCAGGAAATGATTAGGCTCCTCACCCATACAGATCTGGAGAGAGTGGGGTGTCTTTTTCCAAACTGAGTATTGCTCCTTTGTGCTGAGACTTCCCAACTGTGTCAGTAGCAGGTTCAGTTACCTGATTTCTTCAGCAGTCTGAAGAGCAGGGAAAGTATCATTGTTCTGATTATGGATCCCTTGCTCTTACTAAGTGCCAATCCTACCTTAAATCATCCCTGCCCTCTCTAAAACTGTGTCACCTTTAGCCAACTGTTTGGTTGGGCTAAAAGTAACCTTTGATTTGAATGCTCTGATCTGTTTCATTTTGCATTCCAAAAATTAATTGTGCTGAGGAAGGTGAAGAAGATATCCTGGGATTAAGTAACACTTTTCCTGCCTGTGAATGCCAGTCCCTGCCTCAGTATCATTTGAGGCTTACTTTAACTGCATACCTGTAGAGCTGCTTGAAATGTATTCTCTGAAACTTTTTTTTATCTAAGATCTAGTTTCATTAAAACAGAAATGTTGTGAAGGAATGCATCTCTTTCTAGTTTCCAACTATTTTTTCTTTATTTGGTAAAACTTGCATGCTCTGATAAGTTAGTGTCTTGTTTTAATTTTTGTATTGCTTCATTAGAGTTCAAAACAGAGTGTTTAGATAGTTCCCAAAGGATATTTTTGGAAAATTTGTTGCATAGCAAACAAGCTGCAAAACCCATCTCCAGAGCAGCACTTTGTTCTGTGCAGCTGAGGAAATAAGTCCATCCCTGGCTCCTTCTGCCAGCCATTCCTCTTTAGATGGGCAGCACCTTCCTTTTGAAATTGCTGAATCCATGCTGATTGCTCTTGGGATCTGGCCCTAAGGAAGGGAAGCCAACTCCACTGCCCCCCATCAAGAACAAGACTGTGAAAGCTGCTGGGTTGTTCTGATGCAGCCCATTTCCAGCAGCAGCTCTGGGCTGTGGAAAGGAATTATTTCCCCTCTAGAAACGAGGGGTCCCTTCAGTCTGGGGAAAGGCTGCTTATCCCATCTTGTGCTGTGCCTCCCTGAATGTTCTTCCTCCTGATCTAGGCACTGCAGCAAGGAATTTCCCAGACTTGCTCTCTCACAGGCCAGACCAAACAGGTGTTTGGTGGAACCCTCCCACCCACTGCCAGGCCTGCTTGTGTTGGTTTGTCCTGGCATGCCATCCTTGTTCACATGGCCCCCATCTCTTATGCATCAGCCTAGGCTGAAGCTACCAAGAGTAACCCCTGCACCCTGAGCTGCTCCAGGAAAGGCACCACGGAGACTTTGGAAAGGCATTTGAAATTCTCCATTCAGCAGCAGGTTCCCATGTTGCTTCCATAGAGTAGAGGAGACTGCAGAACCCAACACAAACCTCACAGGAAGAGCAAGAAAGAACCTCTGAGACATCATTTCTTCCTAGGAAGAGTTTGCAGCCTCAGTAATGGCTTTACAGTAGAATAGAAAGTTTTAAATTTTTGTAGCAGCATTTGCTACAAAGCAGCATATGTGACTTGAATTTGTTTGAGTAATTAACACAGCACATCAAACTGCCATTGTAACAGTTTATCAGTGCTTGACAAGGCAAAAAGCCCTAAGGAGCTTTGAAGTTTTCAATTCCACTGCCTTATCAGGTCGGCTTGATTTGGATAACAACAGCTAAGGCAATTGTTAAACAGCTGAGCAATTTTGCTTATCTAAGCAAGCCCCATACAAATTTGTAAGTGCTTCTGAGTGCAGCAACTCTTGGTTAGAGCAGTGAGGTCATTGCCTTAGGGAGAACATAGCAGGGCTTTAAGGAGTTCACGTTTTTCTCATCTGGCAGCTAACCCTCTACAGCTGTAATCCCCCCAGTGTGTAAGGGCCTTGGACTGGCTCACATGAGGCACTAAAGCCTCATGTTTCTCAAGGATCAGGTACCCTAACATGTGTGATCAGAGAGGTACCTGCATGCCATGGCTTCTCTCAACTAAAGGGACAGTTTGACATAACTGTGTTTTAAACATGACCCCATGCAGGTTGCTGGAACCTGACAGGTTGAATCAGTTCAGACTATTTTCAAATGCAAATAGGGTGAGTGTGCTAAGCCATCCATGGAAGTATTCAGGGAGCCCCACCTTCCTTTCCTCCACAATACAGATACCTGTAACCAGTGGTGCCACATTGCAGCATCTTCTGGTAACTGTCTTGGCTCTGCTTGCTATATTTGCTTGTGTTTTTTAGCTATAGGCAGCAGTGTTTCCACACCTTGGTGCTGACTCAGCTCTCTGCTGTCATCCTGTTCCTTCCCATCATTGCATGCTCTGTATTCCTTCCTTCTGCAGTCTCTGCTTGTCAGTTATTCATGAGCTCAGCTTCTCCTGATGCTCCCAGGAGATCAGCAGTGGGATGAGGTGCACTGTGCCAGCCCTCCAGACACGGTGAACAAGGAACTGCTGGGACGTGTGGGAGGCTGCTGGCAGCAGAGCTTTGGTCTCTAGATGATGATGGGGTTGGTTGGTGTGGCTGTACTCACTAACCAGACTCTGAGATTTGTCCCTTCAGCCCCCTTTTCCTTTCTTCTAATGATGACCAGGGTTGGTCAGGTGAGGCTCATGCATGCCTTGAGCACAAGCAGAAGGAATAGAGAGGAATATTGGAACATCCATCATCCCTCATGTCCTGTTTTGGGAAGGAACACCTCAGGGTTGAGAGTCTCACTTGTCTGTGCTTGGTCAGTGAGGGACTTATGTCAGAAGAAAAATTTGGAAGACTGCTGAGCTGAGCTTGTAAAGAAAAAACTTGGGGGGCTGTGAACATTTGCCCTCCTTGTGATGTGATTGTTGTTCCCATTTGCCACCCAAAAGCTGTTTCTGAGAATCACATGGAGTTGATGTGTTAAAAGTGCACCCCATGTTACACAACCACAGTGCACATCTTGTGCTAGGCTGGAGTTTAAGCAGAACTCATTATATCATGGGCAAAGCTTTTACTTTTGATTCCTGCACCAGAAAATGCATTTTTCTCTCTACCTCTGCCCTTCAGTGTTCACTTCTCCTTCTCCATATTTTGCATTTTCTCCTTCCCATGCTAGCTGAGAGCCTATTTCTATCAATTTGAGGGGGTTTTTTTGTTTGTTTTTTTACTTTTTTTAATCATTGCAGGCCAGCTTTTCTTCTTGTTGATACTTGAAACCAGCTGCCCAAGCTATCTTTAAATCTGGCCCGCACATCTGGGAGGCATCTCTGCTGGCATATATATATTTCCACAAACAAAGCTACAAAGCTTGCATTGCTTTAGATTTAAATGGATGGCTTGCTTGAATGTCTTCCAAAGAAAGCATTAAGGCAAGAGAAAATGTACAAGCAACTGGAGCTGATATTGAACAGGACAACCTCTGGGAAGCATCTGGCTTTACAGAAAAGGATGGGAATGCTGATAGTGCTAAGGCTTCATAGACCTTCTGAACAGAGAAGGAAAGTTGTATTTAGCTGTCCAAAATGGAAAGTGCTGGATAATCTTCCTGCAGCATTTCTCTGCCCAGGGGTGGCTGAAGAGGGGGACACTTTGCCTCATTGGTGGGGGATTAGGAAAGTGTATTTTGCAGGGCTCTTGAGCCTGATTTACTAACTTTCAGTGTGTGGAAGTGTCAGAGCCAACATCTGGTGGTGCAATGCCATGGGTTGTGGGGCTGGGACAGCCTGCAGAAGTGGCCAACGTGGGCATCTCTCTCTGACCATCTCTGTTCCCTCCTCATTAGGCAGACATCACAAAATGTGTGGTGAATACTGACCCCAGCCTTCGCTCCCACTGGCTCGTGGCTGCTGTTTGCAGTTTTGGTCACTTCCTCAAGGCCATCTTCTTCGTCCTGCTGCCTGAGAGATGAGTCTGAGTTGCCAAGCACAACCCCCTTGCCCCATCTTCTCTCCCACTCCAGAAGCAACAAGAAGGAACTGGAGAAATAATTCCAGACTGCTAATGGCAATCTCTGAAGAGGAGGAAGAGAAGAACTGGGACAATAAAAAGGCTTGTTCTCCCCTCCCATCAAGTGGGAGCAGATGATCAACCATGGTCTTCTATTTGCAGCCACATGAGCCTCTCTCACCGTTAATCCTTCCAAGAATCTTGTTTCCCTGGGTAACTTGCATGTGTGGCCTTGGTGTAGCTGGTCCCTGGGCATGCTGATGGGCAGCTGTGTGCAGAGTGGGACTGTCAGATGGCTGCTCCTTCCAGCTGTGTTGCATGCTTATGCTAGCACCAGGCAGAGGGGGGGAGGAAGGGAATATTATTTTATTTGGGGTAAGAGAATAGGAGAGGGGGAGAGTCCCTCCTTCACTCCATGTGATTTCCCTTTCAGTCCTCAGACTTGCTTTGTGTTGATTCTTGTTGTTACATTTGTGCTTAAACTTCATCTCCTCCTTTATCATTAACTCACTTGCTGGGCTCTGCCCAATGGTGGCTTTTTAATGAGACAAAACCAAATAATCTGTCAACAGATGCTTGTTCCTGGCATGTCTTGGAGATGGGTCTGAGTAGCTGTGTGAGGGGCAGGATGAGAGGGCAATGTGTGTTTTGCTGACCCCTGTTCTGCACTCACCCCAGTCAAACAGGGGAGCAAGGGCCAATGCCTTCAAGCAACAACTTGGGATTTAATTTCATCATGAAGAAAAATATTTTATCCATTTTGATTCTGTCAGAGCTAAGCATGTAAGTAGGAAAGGCTGGGGTCATGGGCAGAAATAGGGAAGCAGCACGTGAACTGGCTGGCATTGTAAAAGCTATGAGCTGTGCTGAAAGAAGCTGATGTATGTTTCTCCTTTAATCTCTTTGAAGTACAACTCGTAGTCTTCTTTGTGGCAAACAATAAAAGAAAATAAGTGGTATTTCACTGCTGCAAAGGCTATTGTATTTGTTTCCAGACCAGAGTTAACAATTCCAAAAAAGGCCAGAGCAGTGCAGAGACAAACACTCTGTCCATGCTAAAAATACTTCAGCTTTTCCCCTGGTAGAGCATGTTAACATGTTAGAACTATGACTTGCCTGGTTCATGCCTGGAATTTAACCCATGTTGTTGCCATGTCAGAAATGTGCTGTTTCCACCAACAGATGCAGGGCCTCCCTGACATCAGCAGGGAAAGGCCGTGGAGCCTCTTCTCTGCCAAAGCCTTCTGGAGACTCCCAGCTCAGTGCCCTGCTCCCAAAAATGTGCCACTAGGCACAGAAAAAAAACGTGGATTAAGAACATGTGGCACTACAGGGGGTTTTACTGCTGTTTTTCTCTGATTTCTCTCCCAAATATTTAGAGGGGCTTTACTCTTCCTCCAGGAGTTACAAATAAAGCAAAACCTTTACTTTTGGGTACTATCTCTGGGCAGGTCTGTACTCACAGTTAGTAGTGCTGTGCTCTGACCAGCAGAAACCCTAGGAGAGATGTGTAGGAGTAAGATCCTTGCACATTCCTGCTTTTTCTGCTCTAGCCCTTTGTACTTTGGCTGATGCCTTGGCATGTAGGCACCGGGCCCAGCTTTACCCCTAGTGCTACACCCCCAGTGAAGAGTGCTGGGCCAGCTTGGTCCACAAGTAGGACCAAGCAATTGCATTTTCAGTAGTAAAGCAATTCCTGTGGATCAAAGCCCTTCAAGGGCAACCTCCCCCATGCCCAATCTTTCAACAGAAACACTCACTGGGAAGGAGAGAGCCTCCCATTCCACATCAGAGCTGTGTGCTGCCTTGGTCAGTGCCTGCAGAGACTTAGGGGTGGGTTATGCTGAGGAAGTTGCCAATGTAGATGCAGCTGATGGTGCCATGAAGTTGGGGCATTTTTATATATGTAAACCTTGCAGCAGTTCCCCAGATAAAAACAAATTGCCAGAGGAACAATTCATTTATTTTTTTAAATATCCTGACCTATTGGCATTAGAGGTTTTGCTGGCATCACTTACACTTAGGATTTTCTTCCTTAGATTCTTGGTGGACCTGGCTATGGATATTTAGAGCAGGTACAGAACTCATGGGGAACTACACAAATCATCTTTGAGCAGCAGAGAGAGGATCCCTTCCAGTCTACAACAGAGGCACTAAAATCTTTATAGTCCATAGCAGAGGGGTGCAGATTTGTTGTCCTAAAGGAGCTTGTGGAAAAGGAGACTTTGGATTTCTGGAAATATCCTAGCTGTATGCAGACTTTGACTTGGACAGCTTCAGCTCATCAAGTCCAGCTTGCCTTGTGTCTCCTGGAGTGAATGGGAGGTACTGGAGCAGCACAGTTTGACACTGGGAGTGGCAAGACCTGTCTCAATTTAGATGCTGTGTGGAAATGTAGTATTTCAGGCTATGTGGTTTGGCTTTTTTAGTAAGCAAATGATAAACAAGAGGATCTATTAGGGAACACAAAGAGTTAAATGCACCAATTAAGTGGATTTAACAAGAAGATAATGACAAGCCAAATAAAGCAGCATTGCTGGAAAGGAATGTGTGTGGGTGGGAAGGGGGTTACAAGAGGCAGACAAAGGCTCAGCCTGGAAACTGCTGATAATGAAGAGATGGTGGAGCTCCCTTGGAAGAGATTTCAGACTTCTCTGCCTTCTGTCTGTCTTCCTGCATTTGCTAGTCCCTGCAAAATACATTCCAGAGCTGAACAGTGTGCTGCTCACCTTGCACTTGGTGTTAAAAGGGGGTCCTTCAACCCTTCTCACCCCTCTAATAATCACATCACCACCAGCCTCATCTCCAAAATAAACAACAAAGCAAGAAGAATTTTATCCATTTTGGTCCATTTAGGAACTAACAGTTTAAAGCATGATACAGACAAGTGTTTATGTTGTGTTCAGTCCTATCTGTAATATTTAGTCATTTTGGAGTATTTCCAGGGCTCCTTTACAATCTCAACTCTTCTGGGGCTCTGTGATTTTTCTATTCCCTCTCCTCTTTTCGCCAGTCCTACCTGATGGGAGACATCAGGGCTGGCTGTTTATCACCCTAATAAACATTTTCCTTTTAAATGATTGGTGAAGGTCCTAGGAGTAGATCTAATTCATTTGGTTGTTAAAGAAAATCAAGAATAAAACAAGTACCAAGGTTAATATTATTATGCTCCCCCATACCAAAAGCCTATCTGTTGTTCCTCTTCCAGCATCAAAACCTGAAACCCCCCCAAACCAACCACTTCATTCTTTCCCCTCAATGTTCCCAACTATCTGCTTGAGAAATATGCTTGTAGTAAAAGCTGCCTTCATTTTTTTTAAGCTGTTTTCCACACATTGAATGTTTTAAGTGAGACTTACTTGCAAGCTGTCTTGGGGGGCTGTTCCCTGTCCATAGTGACCTTTGAGTCACTGCCCAGGTTCATCCCCTTTTGCTGAAAGGCAGCAGTCGAGGTGGCAGGGGACAAAACTCCTCTCAGCTCAGGGAGACGTGGCTACTGCTCACCCTGTTAGGCACTTGCAGAATCCAGCCAAGCTTTAGCTGTCTGCTGCCTTTCTGTCCCACCAGAAAAACTGGGGGCTCAGGGAGAAGGTGAGGAAAGGTCAGGTGGCAGCATGGGACGTGCTTAGGGAGAAGAAGGAGGAGGAAGAAAGGGTTGGATGGAGGTGGGAAAATGGCATCTTGAGTACTTTTGTGACTCTGGGATGTTTTGCAGATGAGAGCTTTGCCTGTGGTAACAGCAGAGTAGAGCCTGGAGGAACCTGAGCCTCATCCTGCCTTTGTTCACAGAAGAACTTGCTCCATTAAGGATTATCCCACCATCCTCCCCCTCCAACACCAACTTCTTTCTCTGTTTCTTTGTAGTGAACCTACATGCAATCAACAGAAATATCTTTATCACAAAGGAGGGAAGCAGAAAAGCCCTCTTGGCTCGAGAGTTTCAGTGACAGGCATTTGAGAAGTGCTCATCCTGTCCTAGACATGGCCTTGCCCCAACCACAGCCTGGCTTGTACCTCTCCCATGTCAAACACCCACAGGAGGTTCACCTTCTTCAAAGCAACTAGAGAAAGTAATCTCAGTCTTGCAGCAGATGTCACCTTTCTTCCTGCACTGCTTTTTCTCCTGCAAATGGAAAGAAAACAGTCTGTGAAGCCCATAATTTATCAGACTTGCATCTGTATTGTAGACCAAAGGACAGAACAATAGTGACAGGGAGTGAGATTGAGGTTTCCCAGAAAATTGCAACACCAAACTTCCTCATTTACAGACTTGTTTTGTAGGCCCTGAGAAAAAGCTCTAATTTTTTTTTTTCATTCTCCTTTTAATGTGCTAAGTCTGCAAGTGGAGTTTTTTTGTGTGCACAGTTTAACTGAATATGCAGCAGATTGCAAGTCCCTTAGATGGGTTTCTGGAAAGATCAGACCCTGAAGTCATTCCAAGGGCCTGGCCAAGAGCCTTCTTGATGAGACTGTCATCAATGTGTGTCCCCTTGAATTTCTTCACTGTCATTTTTTGTTTTTAATGCCTACTATTTATAATTTTATAGGAATAAATTTGCCACAGATTAATTATTCTCTTATGGCAATGGGAAAACAATGCATGCTACTAGAAAGAAAACAGTACTTTTGTGACTGCTGGCTGAGCCTACAAATTTCTTCTATGAAAATGGTTTGACAGCTGGAGTTTAAATACTTCCTCAGAAAAGCCTGTAACCTCTTCAACTCTAAACATTTCGACCCACTGGGATTATGAGCCCCCAGCACAGCTAAACAGAGCAATCCTCAATTGAACTTTACACTGTCACCAGGACCTGGAAATGCATTGCATGTTCAAGCAGTCTGTGGGAAATGGAGTGCTCCTGGGTCAATCACATGACATGCACACCATGTCCAGGCAAGGTCAGATGAAAAAAAAACTTTATCTCTCACAGAAGGAAGAAAGTAAGGAGTTGGGAAGGGAATTTCCAGCTTCCTTACAAGAATATTTATTTCAGAGCTTTAACTGAGGAGAAATGTCCTCTCTTTGCCCATCCAGCAGACAGCATTGATCTTCTCCATCACTGCAAGAAGACTTGCTTGTACTTCTCTACTGGTGTCAAATACAATCCCCTGTTGTTTAAAATTTCCACTTCTGTCCCTATCTCATGACCTTCTCTCTTGCTTTTGTTGAGCTCTGTGTTTATGCAAGATAAACTTTTATTCCCTGTTCCCTGCTGGAGTGTGACTCGCACTGGGCTTGCTCTTGAGTCCCTTTCAGCCACCTCAAGGGCAACAGGTTTGGACTTTGGAGGACTATGGGCAGCACCAAGGGCCTTCAGCACTGAGAGGATGGGCTGCTTTGTAGGACCAGCCCTCACAGTGTCTCACCTAACTCTCATCCTGCACTGGTCCTTGCTGTGCAGATCTGTTCTTCCAATGCTCTGTGACACTGCCCAAGGAACATAAAACCACCTGAAAGGTGATCTTGAAGCCCTCTCAAAGCTGTGGTGTTGCCATTTTACTCCTATTGAGGAGGTGTGGGTCGGGGGCTGTGCAGTGGTGACTGGGTACAGTTTGTACCTGTTTCCCACCAGAGCTGAGCCAGGATTTTCTGGTAATCTAAGAAGGGGATTTTAAAAAAAACAACCTCAAAATATCCTTTTATTTTGATCTCCTTGTCACTTCAAAAGAACAATTCAATCACCGCTAAGCTGCTAGAACATTCCTGGCTCTCAGTTCCTCAGCCAGAAGTGGCCAGACTGCCCTTTTTAAGCCTGGCAAGTTTCTGCCAGTTGACTGCCTTGCCTTACACTGTCAGCTTTCCCTCTCAGCTGGCTGGCATTGGTCCTGGGTAAAGGTGTCTGATCTCCATGGCCACCTCACCCAGCAGGTTGTTTTCTCCCCCAGACAAGGCAACCCTGTCCAAACCCTCTAGGGGCTGCAGCAGAGCTGGGTGCTCTCCTGAATGGCATTGTGCCCCACTGCCTGCCTTGTTTTCCCTTTTGATAGGACTGGCAGGTGGTGTTTCTACAGAAAAAGAGAGAGCACAACTGGCTTTTGAAAGGGAGCAAACTCCAAGGGTTGTGTTCAAAGCCTCTCCTGCTGCCTTCCAGGTTTGGGTACACCCTGCTGGCACTCAGGGCTGGTGCCTGCCGTGAGCCTGGAATCTGTGGCTAATGTAGATTACTTGAAGCTGGGAAAAGGTGCTTGGAATATCTGTGCACTTGGGTTTTATGGCTTAACTGGAGGAGGACAGCACTACTGAAAATACTTACGTGCTCAAGCCAGCGTTTTGTCTCTGAGGGGGAGCGATGAATTCGCAGAGTCAAGCCCGGGCTGTGTATTATTACAAGCAATAAACCTACTGGAGGTTGGAACTAGCCTGAGGTAAATTATGAGGCACCCTTCCCAAGCCCTGCAGCACATCAGGGAGAAGACTGGAAAAAATCACAGCAGCTCTGCTTAAATTTAAGCCGTTTAATAAAAATAAAAAAGTTAGTAGAATGGCTTGTGTTGACATTGGATCCACAGCCTTGAGAGGGTTTCTGTAGGGAAGGAGACTGGATGGAGCAAGAGTGTGTGGGGCAGCTGAGTGGGATGTTCTGCCATCAGAGCTGGCAGAAAGGCTTTCCTGCCAGTTTTAGGCTTCAGCTCTGGTTTCAGGACTGGAGCTGGAGGAGAAGGAGCACACAGACACCCAGGGATGGGTGAGGGGGCAGTAGCTGGGAGAAGGCAGCCTGGCCCCCACACCAGGGCTCTGGCCCTGCAGATCCCTGCTGCTTCTCATGACAAAGGGCTGTTTCTATTTGCTATCTCCCACGGCAAACAGCTCCAGGGAGGAGCAGAAACAAAGTCTTGAGGACAGCAGGAGCCTGAACTGTCTACAGGCCAAGATTAATGTAGAGTGGCTTAAATCAGCTCATTTAGGAGTTCATAAAATGTAAAGCACTTAAGGAAAGGAGAAAGGCAAGCTGTAAGGAGAGCAGTGTGGTCCAGGAGTATCCCATGGATTCTCAGTGTACTTTCCAAAACCCAGTTATCTTGTGGAGACAGCTTCATAGCAAGAAGCATTTGTTGACTACATATATTTCTGTCTGCAGACATAAAAATTTCACTCAGCCTTGCATTTGAAGGGAAGAAGAGCAGCTGAGAAAACATTTGCCCTTTTTCAAAGAGCTTTATTTACTTTGCGATCAGAGTGATTCAGCATGGAGGCACCAGCCAGGGCTGGAGGCAAAGCTGCACTGCCCTTGAAGAGAGAGTTAAAGATTATATCAAAAGTGGAATTTAATCCTGCTATCTTTCACTTGAAAGATTTAGCAAAGTGCCTCCAATTTAGTCCAGAAACGTCTCAAAGTGATGTCTTCAGCCTGTGAGGGAGTGAAATACTGGGTGACTTGTCTGAAAGAGGCAAGATGTATGCATGGCCCTCCCTGCCCTGTCACCCTGTGCAGAGCTGAACATTCCCACTCCATGACCAGAAACCAAGTGAAGAAGGAGGAGTGGAGCAGCCAAGGGAGTGAACAGGGTGATTTAACATCCTAGACCCAGCCTCTTGGCATAACACAGGACAGCACTGTTGGCCTCTGCATTTGCAGGGTGTGTCACTCTCAGGCTGACTCTGTAGAAGGAGGCTCTTCCTTCCCCAGGGGCCTGGTGTCCACAGTGGCAGCTTTGGGACAGGCTGGCATTGGGACAGAGGCCCCTGACAGTGCCAGCTCTACAGGAGGGCAGGCAGGATCCCAGGCTGATGCAGTGCCATTGCCAGTGCCAAAGTGGGACAGCAGCCTCTAAGCACAAACCAGTTGCTTTCTGTCTCCCCCATCTTAGCAGACTTAAAGTTTAACTTCTGGAACACAATTCTGGTTTTCAATGCTTGGGAAGAAATAGTGAATATGCAGCCCAGGCCCTCAGTGCCAGACTGCATGGGTCCATCTGAGTTTGTATGTCCCTTGGGTGGCCAGGAGCCTCAGACAGAGGGCTTGGGCCAGGCCTGGGTTGAAGTTGCTCAGAGGAGAGTGAGAAGGTGCTGGCACTCACTGGTGGCACTGTGAGACAGCAAAAGACAACTCAGCCAGAGCCAGTTCAAAACCCCATGGCTGTGTTTTGTGATGAAAATTAGGTGAAGCTGGGGCTGCAGTGAGTAGGTGGCAGGCACAGAGCTGCTGAGGGGAGTCAGGCACACGAGTCTTAAAGTGCAGGGGAGCATCACTGCGAGTGGTTGCAGCAATTGTGTACAAAAACAAGAGCACAGAAGAACCTCTCTGATTAATCCTGGCTATAAAGGCCAGGTTGGATGTGGTTTGGAGCAGCCTGGTCTAGTGGGAGGCAATCCTGCCCATGGCAGGGGGTCAGAGTGAAGTGGGCTTTAAGATCCCTTCTAACCAATCTGTGATTCTGTAAATTGATGTAAATATGTGTTGGCTCTTCCATGCTGATTTCTCATCCCTGCCCTCCCCAGAAGACAATCTCCCCTGGGTGCTTTGAGGGAGCTGCTTTCTTCCCCTCTTGCTGTGCAGAGGAGGTGTGGGGCTCACAGGAGAGTGGGCCATGGCTGTGTTAAACCTCTCAGTGATGCTGACAAATCAGTTCTGTCTGTGGGCTGGGTTTGCCTTGGCAAACAGTGCTCCCTGAGGTCGGATGGGCACTTTGGGAATAACAGTCACCTATGCAAGTAAACCAACCAAACTCATGTTGGGTGGGGTGAAACCAAAGAGCCTCTTCCTCGATGGGAGGGAGATGTTTAGGTTGGATGTTGGGGAAAATTTCTTCACTGGTGTTCAAACTTTGAAACTGTTGTGGAGTCACCATTCCTGGAGGGGTCTGAAAGAGGAGTAGATACACAGCATTTGGAGACATGGGTTGGTGGTGGCCTTGGCAGTGCTGGGCTATCAGTTGGACTCCATGATCTCAGAGAGCTTTTCCAACCTTAATCATTCCATGATTTTATGGTGGATCCTGTTTTGCATGGCTGGCAGTGGCTGTAAGTGACTGTTGCCAGATCATGAGAGGCAGAGAGAGCAGAGCAGGGTTCACCTGGCCCCCTCAAATGTGCAGGTTAAGGGGGCAAGCCTTTGGCTGCTGTAAGAGCCTGGTGTGATGGAGAGCAATAGCCTCTCCTGGGCAGCCTCCAGTGCTGATTCCTACAGTCTGGAACTCGAGGAGGTGGGGAAAACCCCAAGGTTGTGTCCCTGCAGACCTCTCATGCATGCTGCCATGTCCAGGGTCCCAGCAGAGGTGTATATACACAGCACAGACAAACGGGATTTACAGGTGCCAGCTTCCCAGCCCAACTTCCCAGAAGCAAGAGTGTAAAGAGTGCACAGAAGACTGAGAAAAGCTGCTCTGAAAGGGGAAAAACATTTGCAAATGTGCCTGCTCTCCAGGCACTCCTGGGAGAACATAAGGTTTGGGAAAAAACTGACACCTTCATCTTCTCCTTTAGTAACAGTTCAACCTGCTGAAAATAAATAATTTGACTCAAAAACAGTCTGGGAACTTAAACATTACCCTTATACCTGTAGCTCCAGCCTGTCCCAGCCTGCTCTGATGCCCACAGGCAGGAAGGCTTCCAAGGCAGCAGCAGGATGCTGAGGAGACCCACAGTGAGATGGTCCATTTTCTGCTGAAATGTTTGTAATTAAGAGCTCTGGCTCCCTGCTGATGTGTGTCCTGCAAAGTACTAAGAATACAGCAAATAAATAAAGGACATGCTGTTGCAACTCTTGACAAACTAAACAAACCAGGAAAAAAGACACTTTAGAAGGAAGCAGAGTTTGGGACTGCCTTTCCAGGCCTGGGATGCTGCTTCTGCAGGTACAAACATGGATTTGTGAATATGCCTGAATCCACGGAGAGGAGTTATCCCCTGAAACTCAAACTCTAAATGAAATCTGGTGTTTGTGCCCTTTGGATGGCAGCCACACTGCTTTCCCAGCCTCCAGAAAGCAAAGTGGATGCAAGAACAAACTTGTGTCCGTTTTTGATTATTTCCACTTCAGCTTTTCTTCACACAGGCACTTGAAGGTGGTAGTGCCAGGTGGTCAGATGGCAGCATCTCCATGACTTTGGGAGGAGATGGATTTCTACCTTTACCCAGCTGCCTGTTCCCATGATGTTTGCAAGTGTTTCTATTTTGGAGCTGTGTCTCCCCCACAAATAAAAGCTCTGTAAAATAGCCACTGTTCAAAAGCTTGGCACGCCAAGTGAGGCTGGTGGAGTTTTGTTTCCTGTGGAAACCAGGCTGAAGATAAACCCACTCCAGACTGACACCTCTGTCACAAGGAATGCAGTCCCTTCCATGGCCTGATCCACACAACAGTCCCACAGGATTCCAGTTCAGTGCCCAGTGGTCTTCTGGAGGCTGGGATGGACTGTGTTTGCTGAAGCCAAGACCAAAACTGGGCTCCTGGTTTTGGCACCTTTCTTAAAGTCCAGGTGATGTCTTCAGTGGTGACAATGCAATTCCTGGTGATGATGCCACTGGGGTGTCACTTGGTGGTGATGCCATTCTGGCAGCTTTGGAGCTGTAAAATATGTGTGGTGCCCACAGAGCTGCCTTCCCACACCTCTGCTGCTTTTCCCAGACTATTTTCACCTACAATATTTTTCACCATACCATGCCTCAAGCTTCAGATCATGATCACTGTGCTGATCCTGTCCACTGACAAAGCTGTGAATTCATTTTGACAAACTCAGCTCCCTGGGCATAGCTTTCAGGCTGCCTCAGGCATGTTTCAACAGGGCTGCAAATGAGCAGCAATTTTAAAGAAAAATTAAACAATCAGGCCAGATCTTGTCAAATCATCTCACCTGTTGGATGGAATCCATTTACTTTATTGATTTAAAAAAAAACAAAACCGAAAAAACCAAAAAAAAGAGAGAAGCCAACCAATCTCACTGGAGGCATACCTGCTTCATCCAACAGATGCTGCCACCACGTCTCTGGGCTTGGGAGAAGTTTAGCATGGGCTGCCCCACGTGGGAGATGTGCACTTCTTGCAGGCTTCATGGCAGGGAAAGTTGAGAGCCAGGTGCACAGAATCCAGGGGCTGCATCCCAAGGTTTGTCTGGGGAGTCTTTGCAAAGGAGAGACAAGACTGAAGAAAGAAAATTCAGGGATCTGTGCTCTGCAGCTTTCTTTGAGCTGCCTACAACTTGGTGGAGGTGAACAAGAGGCACCTTAGCAATTCTTTTTGGGGCTATGTCAGCTCCAGAACACAGAAGGAGCTAAGAGCAGTCATGGAAAGCAGCTCTAGCTTAACACATACTCTTGGTCCCTGACTAGACACAAGGGACATTTCCAATAGACCCATGTCTGCCTCCTTTGTCTGGCAGTGATGTCAAAAGAATACCACCTTTCATACTGGGGAGGAGAAGTTCAAAACCTCAGGGTAAGGGACTAAATTCCATGAATTCCATAAATTGCATGAAGAAAACTGATATTGTAGGCTGGCTTTTCTCAGGCACTGAGAATACACTATCCTATTTGGCTAAGGGCAGAAGCATCATTTGAGGAGGGAAAAGGAAGGTTGCCTCTATGTAGTGCATAAATCTGGTGGCCCTTGTAGGTTCAAACCTTGGCTTTGAATTTTTTTATCTCTCAGTAGCTGGTATGGACATAGCATTGGATGTGGAGATGGTGTTGCTGCTCCTTCCTTCCACAGCCTCTGCCCTGGTGCCACCAGGGAGGGAGGAATGGATGGATGGATGGATGGATGGATGGATGGATGGATGGATGGATGGATGGATGGATGGATGGATGGATGGAAAAGGTTACACTGACTGGCTGGATTGTTTTCTGAATAAGAAATCTATTTTTCAGGAGTGATAGCTCCCCAAACAAGGTTAGTGCAAAGCATAGCATCACCAAAATGTTACCACACCATGCAGAGCTTTACCAAAAATAGGGTGCAAAGGGCTGGTAGCCTGGAGAGGTGGGAATAATGCAGGAGAATAATGCAGGTGGGAAGAATTCTCTCTCCAAGCTCTGGATGGAGGCTGCTAACACCGAGTGCAGGTGGGTTGAAGCCCAAAGGGAGGAGCAAGCTGTTCTCTGGTGCCATTGAATTTAGAGAAGCATCCAGGCTGCTCCTGGCAGGGTGACAATGTTCCTTGTTTCATGACTCATTTCAGGAGAACAGCTTTGGTAAGCAATAATTTTGCACTTCTGTGATTTCAGAGGGTGTGAACTGAAAAAAAACCCAAAAACCAAAAAAAACCCAAAAAACAAACAAACAAAAAACCTCATGCAACCAAAAACCCCACATGAGTTGAGCCCTACTGAGAACAGAGGCCACAGTGCTGAGGGCTTGGCTGTATGCTCTGAGCCAGGAGTGGGGCACAGCTGCCTCCCGTGTGCCTCGGGGCAGGCCAACCCAGGCAGAAATGGAACTGCCTCAGCAAAACCCGGGCTGGCTATTGTCAAAGCAGGTGGGTAGGAATGCGCTGAAGGAATTCGGTGTGAGGATGTCCTCCTCCCACTCACCTGCTCTGTGACTCATCCCGCTGAGCTCAGCCAGGGAAGGCAGGAGGATGCTGCCAGCCTGGCTGGGGGGAAATGCCGCAGCTGCCCCGGGAGATGCCGACCTACAGCCGTGATGCTGCCAGTGGAAATGGGGAGCCTGTGTTTCACAGGGCTCAGCAGTGCACCGAGCTGGTGGGGAGCCCTTGTGTGGGGTGCCAAGGTGGACAAGTAGAAAATGTCCCTATTTCCAGCCTTCCATTTCCTGTTCCTTCAGGTACAACAAAATCAGTGAGAGCAAGGCAGCCAGCATGCCTGTGCAGCACTGGTGATCTTGTTTTATCCCCTTGGAGTGCTCGGAGTGAAGCCATAAGAGCTCCACAGTGGGAATCTCGTGGACTTTTAGCATCTCTGCAGCAGCCTGGTGGGCACACACTGCATGTGCTTTCCTCCCACCTCTGTTGGGAACATTCCCAGTATCACCACCTTACTTTTTGGGGCCATGACAAGCATCCATAGGGATCACAGACACCAGAAGAATGAGAGACTGCCCTGGAAAGCCCTGGCACTTCAATATGTTTTCCAAGATAGATTGTTTTCTTTCCACTTCCGTCTTGAAACCAAACAATTTTGAAGCCCAGGAGAGTACCACTAGCACACCCACTGGGTTTTTTACTTCACTGCTCCCTCCATACACTGCTTTCCTTTCTCAGCTATCTTTGGCCAGCCTAGGAGATGAAGAGGAGCTTTGGAAAGGGTAGCTGAGGCTGCAGCCTGGGCTGCTGCTGCCCTCTCCTGGGTCCAAGGTGGCCAAGAAACCAAGAGATGATTTTTTAAAAGTGATTCTTGCAAGTCTGGGTTCATGTCACCCGTGGCAGATCCTCTTTCATCCTTGCAGGGAACAGCACTCGGAGGGTGCCAGGCCCAGGGATGCTGCCCAGGCTGGTACAGGGCTGGCCTGGCTGTGACATTTGGAGGCCTGTTATCAGGTCCCTTCAGGAATCCCAGCAAAATTTATGGCAGGACAATGGATGGTCAGCTTGGAGTGCAGGGGTACAGCTGTGCTGACCCAGTATTGTGGGAGCTCAGGGTTTCTCAGGTCATTTTTACTGCCTGTTCTGTCCAGGATGGCTTCATTTCTATTAAACTAAAAAGCCTTCTAAATGAGACACTATGGCTGATTCCTTGTACTGCAGACAAGTTCCCAGCTCTGCCCCTCACCTTGGCTCCACTGTCAGCTGAAACAAAGCCTCATATTGCATCTTTTGCCCTGTCTTGCCCATGCACTGGCTGACCCCTGCCCAGGACCCCTGATGCTTAGAAAGGCTGATCTGGAATAGAGACTAGGCAGAGTTAAATGAACAAAATAGGTATTTATTGAAAGGCCTTAAAAGGATATGCCCTGGGTAGCAGAAGAGCCTGGCCGGGGCTACACCCAGATGGATCCTGGTCACAAGTTTTTACACTTTTATAAGTTTTGATTCATCCACATATTTGGGTTAATTTTCCACAGGTTCAGGTTATGCAGTCTCAGCCCCCTGGTTTGCCCCTTCCCTTCACCATTGTTGATGCTTTCTGGGTAACAGCTGTCCTTGGTTCTGCAGCTGGGCAGGGATTGTTTTGTCCAACTCCCCTGTGAAGAGAACTTACCAACACCTAACATGAAGTTTCAGAGTTACACACCAAACAGCAGAGAATCAGAAAAATGTAAAAGCTAAAACCCAAGGCATCCCCCCCTCCTGAGCAGAGGGCTGTGTACCAGCCAGGCGGGCACCCAGCCCTTCAATGCAGGAGAGATCTCCTACTGCTGCAACAAACTGGGGGCACTGCCCTTCCAAAATCTGAGCCTCTGGGGTCCTATTGCTTGCCTCTCTAAAAAATGACCAAGAAATCATAGAATGCTAGAATGATTTGTGTTGGAAGAGACCTTAAAGACCATCTAGTTCCACCCTTCTGCCATGGGCAGGGATACCTTCCTCTAGGTAGGATGCCTGCCTCAGGATTGCAGGTTCCTCAGGTTCTCTAGACAGGAGAACCTATGTAGGTGACCCATGGCTGGGAATAGTCCATGGGCACCTACAGAACAAGGAGTAACACAGACAGTTACTGCCATAGTTAATGATAAGAGGATGACAGAGCCTCCCCTGCAGCTCTGAGAGCATTTAATTCAGCAATTGGCTCATGGTTTCAGAAGCTACTTAGAGGCTTATTCCAGTGTTAGTGCCTTGTGAGAGGCTGGGAGCTCAGTGTTGGAGGGCTCTGCGGCTCTGGGGTCTTAGTGGAGCCCTGGCTCTCTTCTCAATGGAGCACAGGAGAAGGTGGGGCCAGTGGTCTCCCTCTTCCTACAGCCTACCCAGGAGTGGGAGGCTTGGAGTCAGTAACACAGACCCACATCTCCCAGGAAAGTCAGCACAAAGCAGAGAGAAGCCCTGGGAAACAAGCTGTGGCTGAAGTCCTCCCTGCTACAGAGTCTCCAGCCCGCAGGTGTGAACCACATTTGGTTATCAAAGACCTCTGCGGATGTGCTACCACAAACCCCCGGGGTGGCCAGAAGCAGCAGATTGACATCCACGAGGTGGTGCCAGACCAGTGTGAGGGGAGCTGCGTGTCCTGCACACCCCCGGGTGGAAGTTCCCCACTTTTCCTTATTCCCCAGCCCAGATCTTTGCTTGCTTGATTTTTTTGGTTGTTGTTTTGTTTTATTTTGGTGTGGTTATTTTGATTTTTTTTCCCTGGAGTCGACTCATATTGAAGTTGGCCCTACACATGGAGCCGCTCATGTTGCTCCGGGTGTTTAAGAGCCAAATCAACCCACTTATTGAAAACGTGGAGTGTTTGAAGAGCTGGGGAAGAGAGGAGCTGCTGTGATGTGACCCTGCTCCCTGGTGGAACCAGGCACGGGCATGAGGCCACCATGGGCCGGGTGGGAGCTGTGTCTCACTGCCTGTGGGGGCCATGCAGCACCTCTACTCTCAAGTGCTGGGCTTGTCAGGCCTGCCAGAAGAGCAAGCTGTGTGGGCAGTGATTCTTCCCCAGAATGCTCTTCCAGGCAGCAATGGAAAACTCTGTCATGGGCTATTAAATATGAAGCCCCTGAGCCACAAATCCTGCCCCAGTCGGAAGTGCCAGACTATTTATACACTCCCATGTAAGAGCCAGAGCAGACCCTTGGCTGTCTCTGTTGCTTTTTGAACATTTTCCAGTCCTGCTATATGCTTATAGCAGGAGAGCAGAAATGTACTTCATGAATTATGGATGTGTAAAGGCTTGTAATGATGCTCTCCCTTTTACAGGCTCCTCTTTTCCAAATGATTTTTAACCTGTGCCTCTTGGACCATCTGGTAACTCCAAATTCTCATTTTAGGGAGGGGGTGACTTGGGGCACATTCTAAAGACTGTGAAAAGAAGAAAATAGGAAAAAACCACATTTGTCCCCATTCAATATCAGCTGCCATTTTATTGTCTGCTAACCCAGTGTCACAGATTGTTGTTCACCCCAAACTGCTGATGGGCTCTTTACCACCACAACCACACAGAGGTGGAAGCTGTGAGCTGGGGGATTGGAGGCAGGGTTGGACACCAGCACCAAGGTTTTTCCCAGTCTGGACAGCTGAATCCTCCCCAAAATGGTGCTTCATCATTCATCATCCTCTCTGCTCGCTCCTCTTCATCCTCCCCAGTGGCTGGGAGGCAAATGATATGGGAATATAGGAGGAGGGGACCAAGGTGGTCAGTCCTGGGGATGGAGCAGTGGTAACCTCAGCCATTCCTGGTCCTGAGGGCAGTGGTGGCCATTGCAGCAGTGCTCCCCATCCCATAGCATGTCCTAAGAGGGCACATCCCCGTGCCTGGAAGCAGCATCTGATGGGGCAGGATGTGAGAAGGGAGCACACATGCTTCCCCACCTGCTTCCTCTCCATCTCCCCACCTCCTGGCAAATGCTAGTGCAGCCCTTGCTCTACCTGGGAGCTCTTGCCCCCATCCCTGGCAGGCTGCAGGACACTGAACAGCTGTGGCTTGACTCTCACCCTTGGTGGGGACAAGTGGGACCAGGCACCCAAAGCAGCTCCATCCCCTCTGCAGGGAGCATGAGGAGAAGGAGGGCTGATGCACAGCAGGATCAAATGAGGAGCAAGTTCTTGCTGTCCTAAGTAATAAAAGCCAGTGTGGTATCAAACCCTTTGGGCCCTAAACCCTTTTGTCCCCCACTGACAAACTGGAACAGAAAAATACCCCTTGCTAACCTCTCTCTTCGGTAAGAGCAGCCTGAGAGATGCCCTTGGGGCTCCAGCCCTGCCCACAGTAAGGTTTGCAGGGCCTGGGGCGGGGCTGTGGCATGGCAAGATGTTTGATGAAGGCTTTGAAAGGCTTTGCCTCACACTCATCCTCAGGCTCGCCCTCCATCACTGGCCCCACATCTTTGCCCCAGGCTGAGATCCCGCCACCCTCGGCCATCTGCCTGCCGGCCGCGCTGCCGGTGGCCCCATTTCCCCCTTGCTCCATCCTGAGCACCAGGACTCAGTCTGCTGAAATCCCCAGCGAGGTGGGATTACCAGGCACTGTCTGGAGTTCAGATCACCTGGGTTTTGCAGTCTTGGGCAGAGGACAGAGCTTTGTGGAAAATAAAAACGGGATAGGGTTGGGAGTGCAAGATGTCTCCTGAGGCTAAACAGCTGATTTAGCTCCTTGAAGGCTTTGTGCCAGATGAATTGGTTTTGCTGGATGTTTGCTGGATGCTTTGCCCTGCCTGGGCTGGGAGACAGCCACACTTCTCCACGCAGCTTAATACCTCAGGCATGATGGAAGAGCAGCTTAAGGACCCATTAGCAACGTGGCTGGCAGCCAGGAGTGGATCCAGGCGAGGTGGGGTGGGTGTGTAAAAAGCACCACGGCACATAAGGACCTTTCATTTCTCCACTGCCACATCTAGGGATGGGGTTTGGCTGGGCAGTAAAAATAAGCTGGAAGAGAAGATGTGTCAGAGTATCTCCAGCAGCATCACACCAACCCCCTGCAGGGGATGGGATGGGAACCTGTGGAAACCCTGGCTCAGCTCAGCTAAAATTGAGGCAGTGGGAGTGGGCAGTTCTGGGGTGTTTGAGTTTGTCTCCAGCCTGTCAGGAGAAACACAGACCCTTCAGCTGAGTTAAGTCCTCACAGAACCTTGCCCTCCACCCACTTCCTTCATCTTTTTGCACATCCCGAATTTTTCCCAGTCTAGAAATGGAGACAATGGGGGGACCACTGCCAGTAGGTTGTGGAGGGGCTTTCCTGAGAGATCCCCACCAGCTTTAGCCCTGCTTGATGGCAGGTGCTTGGGTTTCCAGGGAGTGGAGGACTCACTGAGAAACCCTGGGAAGAAACAATATTAAATTGCACCTTCTGGGCAGAAGCCACCCCCATTCCAAATGGATCCTCTCCTGGGATGTGGCTTTGTGAAAGCCATGGCAGTATCCACACCTAGGAGCAACAAATCCAGAACTGGGGAGAGGGCAGGGGGCCTGGGGAGAGAGCAGCCTTGGTCCCAGCTCCAGACCCCAAACGATGGGCTGGAGCCTGGACCACTACAGACCCCATGAGCACCTCCAGGGGCTCCTCCAGCCCAGGCAGCATCCCACGGTGCAGGCAAAGCAGGAGCCCAGGCAGTCAGGGAGGAACAGGAAGCAAGATCCTTTATTGTACACAGTACAGAATGTAATGCAGCTTTGCAGGAGATACATAGCCCTGCTTGAATAAAGATATTTCAAATCAGTCCTCAGATTAACTCCTTCTGCACTGCAGACCTGCCACACCAAGCAAATGGTTAAAAACCTGGCCCCAAGGTGGGGTTTCCAAAACCAAATGCTCCCCATGGGTACAGACCACTGCAGCCACCATGGGGAGAGCAACCAAGTCACTGTAGAGTTAATCTTCATACTTCCCCAAAAAAAAAAATAATCATCCAACAAAAAAAACCAAAAAAACCAAAAACGACCAACCAAAAAAAATATAACCAAACAAAAATTCCAACCAAAGCTAACTAAAGAAGAGAAAAAATTCCTATACAGCATTTACAACAAAACATGTAGCCTGGTGCAGGGGAGGCAGGTATGGATATATGAGTGGTGGAGGAGTGTTAGGAGGTGCAACAAGGGATGGGGGGAGCTGGAGGGAAGTGGGGTGTTGAGGAAGGGGGGTGGGGGACCCCCCCCATCCCTGCCCACCTCGGCCTTACAGCCCAGCTCTGAGGCCATGCCGAGCAGGGGGAGCACAGCTGAGCCAGCATTGGGATTCAGCCCTGGCTCCCCTGGGAAAGAGGACTGGAGCAGTGAAATGGAGTGGACCAGATCCTTCGGCAGCCATCCCAGGAAGCCATGGGCATCCAGGGCTCCCCCTGCCATCAGGAAAGCCATGGGGGTGTCCCCAGGGTCTCCAGGGACAGCAGCCAAGCTGCAAAAAATAGCTTTGCCTTAAAATACAAAAAATCTACAAAAATCAGTTTAGAAACCTTTAGTATTGTCCTAAAACATCCCAAAAAAAAAAAAAAACCCAAAGAGGGAGTTAGTGTCAGGGTCTCCTCCCCCAAAATGCAACCCATGGCCCATAGCCAGAGCTGGGGAGGACTGAGGGCACGGAGAGGATGCAGGAGGTTCTATGGGAACAACAGGTTATATGGGGAGGGGGCACGGGAAGAAGGCAGAAGGCTCCTCGGGGTTGGGGGTAGGATGCTGCGCACATCAGCCCCGGGGTGCTGGCCCAGGCGGCCCCCCCACATCCCTCCTCTCTGTGCAAATCAAAGCCCTTTCCACCACACAAGGCAGCTACGCGGATTGTGCTCGATGCAAAGCAGATTGTCGTGACAATTGGCTCGGTAGCCACGCAGCCCAGTCCTGGGGCACTGCCAGAGCCAGGGCCTGGGGAAGAGACTGCAACTTTAGGCTCCTGGCTCCCCAAGACATCACACTGATGCATGGCAGGAGGTGCCAGCCACGGGCAGTCCTGTGCACTAGCCCTTGGAAAGGAAGGGTGGGAATTCGGCGGCAACACACGTGGGGCGTTTTAAATTCCTCAAATTTGTGTGTGTGCACCCATGCTGTTTGTCGTTGGGGTTTTTGTTTTTTTTTTCTCCTTATGGACAGCCAAAAATATCCTTTAGAAAACCGCATTTGCCCCAGGTGGATGCGCTAGTGCCAATGGCTCTGCCAGCCGGCCGAGTCAGTAGGCAAAGCCCTCCGCGTAGGGAAGGCTGCCACAGGGATCCATCTCCAGCAGGAACGCCGGGCTGTCCTCGAAGTGTGTCAGGGGCACTGTCTCCTCCTCTGGCACTGGGCAGTCCGGCTCTGTCTTCAGGAAAGGGCGCTGGTTGTCGGGATAGGCCATGGAAAAGAGGGCGTCGGGGTCACAGACGAATTTATAGACGTACCGCTCGCCAGCAACCTGCAGGGAGGAGAGAGGGTGTGAGAGGTGCCCTGAACATTACCCCTGCCCTAGGGAAGTGCCACACACCTCACATCCGACCTGATCCCTCTCCTGCTGCACCCTGGGACAGCAGGGGATGGTCGCACTCACCTTCTGCATGATGCCCTTCTCATAGTAGTAGCGCAGGGAGCGGCTCAGCTTGTCGTAGTTCATGGCTGGTCGGTTCTTCTGGATGCCCCAGCGCCGTGCTACCTGCAGGGAGAGAGGTGGCAGCCATCAGGGCTCCAGCCAGGGCTTGAACAGGGATCCTCAAGGAAATCACAACTGAAATGCAGGCTAGAGGCTTGTTTGAGGGGGCTGGGGCAGCTGGAGTGAAGGTGTCACCGTGGTCTGGGAGTGGTTCCCTGCCTGCCATGATAAATGCTCCAGCTGTGACCACACAGCCCTGCCAAATCAGGGGCCAAATCAAAAGTCATTTCATTAGGGAGAGCCTGCCAAAAAAGCTGCTTCAAAATACCACAATTTCCATGCATGGCGCAAGAGATATGGGGTAATTACCCACAATGCGCAGCTCGCTGCTGGCTACAGCTGCTCTCAATTACTCCCCAAACAGCTTCTTCCTCTGTGTCACCCTCCTGCGGAGCCACATGGCTCTGGCACAGCACTCTGCCAGCATGGAGCTGCTCCTGGAAACCCAGTGCAAAGGATGGGAGCAGCTTGGGAAGGAGGGAGCTGTGGCAGAACTCAGCAAGACACAGCACACAGGCAACACCACTGCGGCTGGTGACCACTGTCAGCTTCAGGAGCCAGCACATGTCACACCAAGAGGCAGTGGAAGATACTAAAGGCAAATTTTTACAGCTGACTGGAGAGTAGAGATACGTGTCTCGCCTCAAGTGTGAGCAGGGAGGATCCAGCCCGCTCCTGCATCCCCACAGGCACTCCCCAGCTCCAGGGCAGGACCTCTCATACCTCCTCAGGCTCGATCAGCTTGAACTCCATGCCCCGGCCGGTCCAGGCGATGAAGTGGGCATTGGCAGGGTCATCCAGGAGGGTGACCAGGAACTGCCAGAGCTGCAGGGACCCGCGCCGCTGGTAGGGAGGGCCCTCACGGTACAGGGTGGGCTCCTGCTTCACTTTACCTGCTCGCACAAAGACACCTGGTTAAACACCTTGGCTCTGCCCCTCTCCCAGGCTGTGTCACCAGCAGGAGACATGTACAACAACATGGGTCATCCCTGTGCTGAGACACCTGAGCAGGATCAGGCCATGGGGTGGGCGAGGGGAGAGGTGCTGGGGATGGTGCTGCAGGCAGGTAGGTGTCAGGGATAGAGATGGAACATGGCAGTGATGCCAAGTTGCCATGTGGGATGATGCTCAGCAGCTCTCAAGAGCACCATGCCAGCACTGCTAGGCTTCATAAGCCAAGCACTGCAGATCCCAGCATCCCCACATTTTCGGGGGTGGGGGACAGCTCCTCTGCAGGCCTCCTCTGGGGCCAGATTCTTACCCTCCAGCCTCTCGGGTACCACGCATGTGTCATCAAAATACAATCGTGTGTCCTTTTCATATGAAAATCCTGTGGAGAAAAAAAACCTTAGTGAGCATAGGGCTCCTCCACTACCCTGGCTGGACCCCAAAAAAAGCTGGCTTGGCTGAATCCAGCACAGGACCCCACCCACAGCTCAGGGAGCAGACCCATTCCCAGTTATTTCAGTGGCTGAGTGCTGTGCAGCTATGCCCCCATCACTGCTCCCAAACCCTATTAGCAGCTCCGTCAGGTGCATTATCCCAGATTACACGGTGCTGCTGTGCCCTCACAGCACGCTCACAGGGGCTGCTGGCTGCTCTCAGGGCTCCTGCTCTCACGGGGGGTTTGTGGGTGCTCAGGGAGTGCTGCCCACCAGAAATGAGGGGTAGGATGGGGTCACAACAGGGGGAGAGTGGGGGAGTCACTCACCGTCATGGCTGTTGGGGAAGACGTTCCCCCGTAGGTACGAGGACTGGCAGTTAGGCACTTCTGAGGGGGAAATGAAATGGTATTAAGGCTGGAAACACCGTGGGTGCCACCATGGATTTGGCAGCGTATTCTTCACCCTGAACATGTCCTGTGGGGAAGACTGGGATCCTTCCTCCCTCCCCATGCTCCCCGGTCCACTACATCCACCCTTAACACTGGGGGAAAAAAATCGCAGTATGATTTGGGGTGGCGCTGGAATTTAGACTGGAGCATGGGCTAAGTCAGCTCGAGTTTTCACAGGCCCTGCACTGCTGCGCCTGCCCTACCATCTGCTTGGCTGTGCCACCCTCCATCCCGAGGTTGGGGTATTTTTAGGTCCTAAGGCGATTAGAGGATTTTTCCGTGATGCTGGTAGGGTCCAGCAGCCAGCAATCATAGCCAGCCCTAGGCCAGCGCCAAGGGGGGACCTTCCAGGTAGTGTGGGGCACCCCAGTCCATGCCTATGGCACAGACCACACCACTGGCATCAGGTGAACGCCTGCTCTATCCCCTGGCTTTGGAAAATGAGGAAAGACAGGAAAAGAAAAAGGCAAAGCAGTATCCCGGCACCATGGGAGCTCCAAGGCGACACAGCATCCACTGCCTGAGGCACAGCCCTGCCTCTGCCATGCTGATGGCAGAGATGCTCTGCTCCTTGGAGTGCCACTGGTGTAACCCCACCCAGCACTGGGCTGTCCCCTGACTCACACCCACCTGAGTCAATGCAGTAGTCCCGGGGCTCCTGCTTGATGCCCATGGGGGGCTGGAAGCTGTGGCCAGGGGGACCGGGCAGGCCAGGGCCGCCATGCTCGTAGAGAGGGTCATGGTACTCCTGCTTGAATCCCTGAGGGGGCCGGGGGGCAGCAGGGCCCAGGGGCTCCGACAGCTGCCGGTGGTAGATGGGGCGGCTGTCCCCCGGGACCCCGGCCTGCGGCGGGAAGGGGGGGCAGGGCTCAGACAGCTGCCTCTGAAACCTGGGGGAGAAGGACGGGGCATTACTGAGGAGTGGGGGTCAGCCCTGCCGCCAGCTCCCACCCCGAACCAGAGCTGCCTGGCAGCTGGGTGCCTTCAGCCCAGGGTGCCCACAGCAGGCTGGGATGGTTCCTCAGAAGCACGGCCACCACAGGGGCTCATCCCAGAAGCCCTGTGCCCCCTAAGTGCTGAAGACCCCAGGATGGAACAGCGGGATAACACATGGGCCATCACAGTAAAGCACTCTAGCCTTCGGCTACCTGGAAAGGAATGAGAAAAGGAACAAAAAAACATCCCTCAATACTCCTATCTCTGTAAAGCAGTAAAATCTGTCCCCAGCATGGGGGGCAGGGGCCAGGGATGCTGTGCATGGGTGGGCGCTTACGCAAAGCCAAATCCACTCCGCAGCTCCAGCCGGCTGCTAATCCGCCTGCGCAGCTGGGATTAAGCCTTGAACTCGACAGCAGGGAGCACTATTTTGGGCTCCTGGTGCTGCCACCACTGCTCTGAAAGCACTGTTACTGCTGGTGGCGATGGACGAGGGACCATCTCGAGGGGGTGCTGCCACATCCCCTCGTCCTCCGGCACCTTGAAAGGTGATCTTGGATCTCCGTGCCGGCTCCTCTCAGCTGGCCTTGCACCATTTGGCTTTGTAACCGGAGCTCTCCCAGCTGCCGGGCTGGGATTACTCCATTTCCGAGCCATGTCCCTCTGCCCTTCCTGAATGAAACCCAAGCTCCGTGCTGGCACCGTGCTTCCCAAGGGGTCGCAGCCAGCCCCCTGCATAGCCTGAAGGTCACACGGAGCCCCGCTTTGCTGGGGAGGGATGCTTGCCTGCTGTGGGCACATTCCAAGGGCTTCCTTGGCCCCACCGCGTGGCCTTTGCCACGCTGCCACATCTTGTCCCATGCCCACAGGGGTGACACGGTGGCTGTCAAGGCAAAGGACATTCAGAGGCCACAAGCGGAGCATCTACCGAGAGCACCCATAGGAGCAAATCCAGGGTGAGGGAAGGGACTGGCAGAGCCTCCAGGGACATGGGAGTGATGGGTAATGAAGCCACAGCTTGGAGAGGAAGGAGGGAACAGGGGTCTCCCATCCCACCACAACCCACAAAATCATGGTGATGCCACACAGCGCATGGGGGAGTTCTAGACCACCCCCTGCCCCAGGTGCACATGGGCAGGACAGAGATGGTCACAGCTCCACAGCCCAGCAGGGATCAGCTTGGGAGGCAGAGCTCCAGCAGGTGGGAACGAGGAGAGCAGAGCCCTGACTCAGGACCATCACCTATTGGAACACAGGTGGATGCAGGAGTCAGCCTCTGCCTCCCTTGCCTTTCCCAAGAGAGAGGCAAAGGCTCTGCCCGACGTTCAGGGACTGGAAGGAGCAGTTCCCTGTTAGCAGGGGAAAGAGCCACAAGATCCCAGTGGGAAGTGGCAAGTTTTGCCACATGACAAGAACTGCAGGCAACATTTGGCCCACCAACTGCAACCGCAGCATGTGGACAAACGCACGAGCATTTCTCTTTCTCCCCCACACTTTGGGACCACCGAACCACCCCAAGAGTCCCCATAAAGCCCCGGAGGACTCCTGTGGTCGCTGTGGGGGCTGCCTTACCTGTGCTCTGCGGGGTATTGGTTCTCAGACATCATCTTTGGCATGTGAATGGGCGGGTGCGGTGGCCGCGGCACGGCGAAGGGCGGCTGCTGCCGCTGCTCCTGCAGCGCGTGCGGGGCCGGGGCGGCCCCATNCCCGGCGGGGGGTTTCCTGTCGTAGGCACTGCCAAGGGAGATGGGCCGGGGGCTGACACCGCGTGGCACTGAGCGCCTGGGGGCTCTGCAGGCAGCGGTGTCCCCGCGCTACCTACCAGCAGTTGTAGAGGCACTTGTCCCCATAGCCGGCACAGAGAGCCTGCTCGTGGCTGCAGGACGAGAGCTCCGAGGACGGGCTGGGCAGCTCCCGCTTGATCTTTGCCGGAGGTGGGGCGTGCAGGACCACTGCAAGGACACCGAGCAGGACACAGGCTCACCCACGGGGGAGAGGGCGATGGGAACATCACCCCTGCAAGCATCAGCTCTTGGCTTGGGAATAAGGTGCTGAATTATGCCCTGGGAGCACTCAGCAACTGAACCAGGGTGATAGGGTTCCCTGCCGGACCCCAGCGCTGGCGGAGGAGCGAGCCAGGGTGGCAGGGGAGGGCAGAGTTGGGACAGCCACAGCAGCCCAGGACATTGTTGTCAGAAGGGGAATCGGTCCCGATTGGGATCCAAGAGGGGCAGAGCACGGGCTGTGAGAGGGGCACAGGCAGCTCGACACCAGCCTTAGATGAGACAGACACGTGCTGTCCACCAGCCCTCGGTGCACGGAGCAGAGCCCCGGCACCACGGGCTCACAGTGGCTGCCTCCCTGAGACACAGAGCAAGGGGTGAGGGGGCTTGACAGACTGGAGCTCTGAGACCTCATAAACAGCAACCCACTCGCCCTCACAGGGGCATACCCACTTCCAGAGTTTTTAAGTGGGATCCACCTTCCCGCTGCCGAGGAGGTCCAATGGGATCTAATCCTTAGGGTCCCACAATTGTATGAGCTCCAGTGACAAACATCCCATTAAACCCAAATCCTCTCCACCCACTCCCAAGCTCACTTGCTATATATAATTATAAACTAAGTAATATACGCTTAAGCTAATTAATTTCTAAAAGCGGGCACCCTAGGAAAGGGAAAGCGCCTCAGAGATCTGTACCTAAATAGTGCCTCAGAGGAGAGCCAAGACTAATCGGAAGTGGAGTATTAGCTTCATGCAAAGCCTAAACACAGCCCAGCTACACTGGAGAGGAGCAAATAGCTCCAGGACAACTGTTCACAGCTTGCCAGGTAATTAGCTGCTCCCCTAATTTGTCAAAACCTTTAAAGAGCTGCTGACTCCCCTTTCCACCCATCCCCCCTTCGAAAGGCGTAAGTACAGCTGGTACCAAGGGCATAAACCCCCCCTCCCCGAGAAGGATTTGAAACACAAAGCCCAGCGCTGAGCCAGCACAGCCCCCCACACGCCTTCCACCCGCTCCCAAGCCGGATTTATCCCACTCCTCCTTCCCCCCTCCCCAGCGAGGTTTTGCCACTCTCAGCATTTCCAGCCTTAAAAGGGGGACAGAA
>VYXF01010183.1:21428-42727 GCA_013397295.1 Polioptila caerulea | reverse complement strand
CGCCCCTCCTGCCCCATCCCGGCTTCCTGCCCCCTCGCTGGGCACTCACGGTGCAGGACGGCTGCATCCAGGGCTCCCCATCCACCTGCATGGGCAGCAGCTTGGAGGTCCTACAAGGCACAAAGAAGAGAAGGCGGTGACACAGGTGTCAGGTTTCACTGCTGGTCGGGCACTCAGCTGTGAAGGGGGCAAATACCTGATGATGACAGAGGAACACTGGGCCAGTCTCTTCCCTGCACTCTTCAGCCCCGTGTAGATCTGCCCCATTTCCATGGCGCCTTCCAGCCCCACCACCTCCAGGAGATGATCGCTGAGGTCTGTAAGAGAGAGGGATCTGAGCTGGGCCCCCCATCCCCAGGTACCCCCCGCCTTCTGCCCTCATTGGAAACCTCAGGGCCAGGACACCAGGGCTGCTGGCTGTCCTGAAGCATGGCAGGACTGGTGGCACTGATGTCCTCTGTGTCCTGAGACCTCCAAACTGGGTGCTTCCAGTGCTGGGCAATGCTGCTATTCAAAATCTTTTGGAGCAAAATACTCCTGGTCTGAAACAGCACCTGGGCCTGCATGGCTGCACGGTGGCAGCTCAGATCCCCACAAACAACCCTTGGACTGTTTGATTTCAGTGTATCAAATGATGACACCCCTTGCCTGGGTGCCCTGGGGTGCAGCAGCTCCCCAGAAGCCAGCACATGTGGCAGAATATCTGGTCAAATCCCAGGGTATCACCTCTTTTCACAGCTCATCCTGCTCTTCTGGGCCTCCAGCAAGGACACCTGACAATGTCACAGCTCTCTGCTTCAGGGCCCTCTTTCACATGCACCCCCTATTGACCCTGAGAGATCCTCTGAGCCTCCCCATGCCCTCTTACCCACGCACGAGTGGGGATGTCCCCAAGGTACCAACCCTGCTGTCCCTGCAGTCCCTTTGGGGCTGGCTTGTGCTCCATCCCACTCCCTGCTGCCTGTTGCCACTGGCTCACACAGCAAGGGACAGACAGTGACAGTCTGGGATGTGACACTGCTGTCCTGGCAGCCACATCACAGGGGGGCTGATTCCCACCCCAGCCCCAGGCTGTGGGAGGTGGTGGGTGGAAAACCCAGGCACTTTGCAGATTCTGCCGGCTGCTTTCTACCCCCTACTCCCACTGGGCGATGCTGCCAGCACATTGGGCTGTCCATGCCCACAGGGGTGGCTCTGGTGGCCTCAGCAGTGGGTGTGAGGTGCCAGCTGGGCTCAGCGTGGGTCCTGCTGCTCCCAAACCCCACAGCCAGGCTGGCAGCACCGTGCTGGAGGCTGCCAAGGTGCTTACTAAAGCCCTTGGTGCCAGCTCTGCAGCTGGGTTCCAGCTCTTCCTCTGCGGGGTCACCCCAAGGGACACAGAGCTGGTAACAACTCCTCCAGTGCTGCTGCTCCAGGCATGGTGGGTGCCCAGTGCCCCTGTGCTGATCCCCGCTGCCCACCACTCACCCTGCACGCAGAACTTCAGCTCCTTGGCATCGGTGACCACTGTGCCAGGCAGCTTCTCTGGCGCCTTCTTGCCCAGCCGGTTGTACCCGCGCTGCCTCTTGGTCTCTCCCCACAGGTTGGAGCCCCCGTACATGCTGGGGATGTTGAGCACAGCGATGCCCTCCAGGGAGGTGTTGCTCAGGTCCAGCAGGGTCCCGTCGCACTGCAGGGCACGGGGGTGGCATCAGGGGGGCTGGGGGAGCTGTGCCCACCACACGGAGCCCCCTCCTCTCCCCGACACAGAAGCGTGGGCACAGAGTGGCACTGGATGGTCTCCGGAGGGGCATGGGCAGCTCCAGAGTGGCTGGGGCTAGGGTGATGCAAATACCCTCCCACTTTGCTTCCCTAGAGTGATTGTCAGCTCCTTGATGCTCCTTGTGCTGCTCTCCCCTCTGTTTCCATAGGAGTTTCACTACAGGTCCAAAATGGCAGTTTCAAACAAGCAAATTCCTGGGGGACCACATAAAACCTTGGCCAGGCTCCGTGCTGTGACCCAAAATGGGAGGCAACAGCCCCCTGACCCTAAAGTGGCTTCCACTCAAGGAGCTCCAGCACCCGTTTTCCCCCCTCTCCTTATCCAAACTGACTCCAAAGGACTGGGAAGTTTGGCTGCCCAAAGAGTAGCTCAAATCAGTTTGTCTTCAAGTGCCATTTGGAAACTTGAAACAAGGCTGGAAGGAAATTAGGGGAAGGTGTCAGAGGGAAAAATGTCAGGTTTTGGAGAGCAAACCACAGTGCAGCACACAGAACTGGCATCCCAGGCTTTGCTGCCATGCAGCAGGACTGCCTCAGCTGAAAATTCCCTGTAAAAGTTAAAATAGCCATTGCCTGCAGCTTTCCCCCAGGACTGAAAGCAACAGCCATGGAAATGCATTTCTTAACTTCAGGTCTCCTCACGCTACCCTGACATAAATCCCCTTCCTAAATGCCTCTGGTGAAAGCAGCCACTTTTCCATCCACCTTGAATTTCTATAAAGCATTTCTGTATTCCTTGAGGCACCTGCTCTTTACCTGCCACTCTGTGCTTCAGCAAATCCCAGCACAGCTTTTTCCTCGCATTTTGGTGATGCAAAGGCATCTCTGCCCTCACTTCCTGTACTGAGAGGAATGAAATGGGCTAATAAGCCCCTTCTGTGGCTTCAATTCTGGCTCTTTTCCTTTAACAAAGGTCTAAAGTTTATTTTAACCCCCCCCTTGGCCCGTGCTGAGGACACCAGCCCCGTGTATGTGGAGCTGGGTGCTCACACGAGCCAACGCCTCGGTGTGTCAGATCCTTTCTGCCTCCCCTGGTGCTGCAGGATCTTATTTTTAGCCTCACACTGAAAGCAAAAAAGCAGGAATCTTCTGGTTTGGGAGGGAAGAGCTGTCTCTCCAAAGCTTGGAGAGGATGCTAATCTTTTCGTTCTCAATACATCTTAATGATACTGTGATTTGTAGGAAGAGAAAAGACCTTAATGCTCTGAGCAGTGGCTACCAAGCGAGAGGGCTCTGAGTCCTTGTGGGATGGCCAACACACCTCGAGCATCATCCCTGACCACAGGCACCTTTCCCACCTGCCAGCGAGGCAGCCCAGCCACGGTGGGATGGGAGTGAGCTGGCTGCCAAGAGTGCAGGATGCTGGGATGCTGCAGGAGCCTGTGCCTGCCCACAGCCACCCACGCCTGCCCACAGCCTCGGGCAGCAGCACTTCTCCCTGCAGAGCCCTCCCCAGCCCGTGCCAGCGAGCTACAATGGGCCCTTTGAGCAGGGGCAGCTGACGGCGCGCTGGCAGCGAGGCTGGAAGGAGAAATTTGCAGCTGGGGGAAAAAGCAAATTCATTTCCAGGAGTTGTAGGGGGAATGAGTGCCAATTTCCAAAACAAAACTGCTATTTCTCTGCAAGGCTGACAGTTGCCTGGGAGCTGGAGGGAGGACAGGCGTCTGCTTTCAACTTCAAATGCTGTGGGATTAACACTTTCCTGGCAGGGGGCTCAGCTGGTGGGGATGCACACTTGGTGGGGAGCACCCCGAGAAGGAATGGGGAGACACCTCGTGCTCTTCTCCAGCAGCATTCAACTCCACAAACACAGACTTTTATCCACCCTGGGACACAGCTGCATGGATGGGGAAGGGGGTGAGATGGTTGTGATGCTGGTCCTGCTCCTCCCCACAAATTTCCAAGAGTGCAGCTACCCACCCCAGGCTTTGGGAAGGGAAACAGGCATCAAAATCCCTCTGCCCATGGCCAGGGCTAGCTCTGCTCTCTGCCCACCACCAGCACCCTGCACCCACCACCAGCTCTGACTCCCACCACCTCTTGCAGCAAGTGCTATTTTCTCTCCTAACCCTCCAGCCCAAGTTATAAAAGGGTGGATTATCCAGAGACAGGGAGAGACGGAAGTTTACAGCCCAAATCCTCAGTGCCAGCACGGAGAAGTGACAGTGCTCTTAGCAACCACGGGCCCTCCTCCCAGCTCTAATTAAAGGCTGTTTCCATGTCATCCAATGAGGGCTGGGAGCAGCGTGGAATTTACAGGGAGAATGTTCCAGGCATGCTCTTAAATACAGCTGGAAAGTGGGGAATACAGGATTACTCTTCTGCCCATGGCTGGCTGGCTTTGCAGCAAGTTCTGCGTGGTGGAATAAGGGGCCCTGCCAACCACCATGTCCTTCAGCCACAGCGAGGGGTCAAAGCCCCAAAAAGGCTGAGGGATCCATAGGCAATGGCTCCAAAAAGCCTTTTTGCCATGGCTAGAGCCAGGGACCATCCCAGGAAACCCACCTCAACCTCAACATAGTCATGGAGCTTCTTGCAGGTGGCGGCAAAGGTCTCCGATGTCCCGAATTCGAAGTACCACAGCTTGTTCTTCATCCTGGGGCACAGAGACATGTCAGTATCCCCCCTGGAAGCAGTGTCTCACCCCAGTCAGCAGCAGGATGGGCAGCCAGAGACTGCCTGGAGCTGCTGTGATGGGGACATGAGCCGTGGATGAGGACACAAGCCATTGCAGAGAGGGACCAGTGGCATCCTGGCCCTAGGGAGTTGTGTGGTGGGACAGGGGGTGTGTCAGAGGGTTGGGGGGCTGTCAGAGGGTGGCTTGAGCAGACCTGGCTCTGACACCCATCAGAGGGGGAGGATGGGGGTGCTGGGTGCTCCCTAGATATGGGGTGCCCTGTCAGGAGACAGCTGTCTCACAGCTCAGCAGCCTCCTGGCACCCCACTAAGCAGCCCCTGACCGTGGCTCATTCCCTGCATCAGCTGCTGAGCCAGGCTGGGAGGAGGAGCTGTGTGAGCCAAGAGGAGCTGAACCTGAGGGCACAGCCAGATGCTTTGGTCCACCCAGGGATTTTTCCAGCAGGTATTTCTAAACCTGGGGATGGGGGTCACAAGCCAGGGCTCCTGCTGCCATCACCCCATTTCCATGCGCCCTGAGCACAGTGGGAACGAGCTGTGACCTGCTGCCTGCCCTGCCGTCCCAGCCTGGCCTGCTCCTGCCTGTCCTGGAATTCCATACTAATTATAATGCATGAATGAACCTAACTGGGTGTGTGGCCAAGTTTGAGCAGCCTGCCACACCGCACGGGACTCGAAGCAGCGTCCCAAACCCCCACCATGCCTGGCCCCGGACCCCCACCACGCCTGGTAGGTGCCCTGCCTGTCCCCTAAGGCTGGCCAAACACCAAATCCTCTTGGCATGGTGCATGGCAGTGGCAGGGAGCCCCCCCTTCCCCAGCTCTCAGGGGGGCCCTTGAGGAGCCCTTACCTGCTGTTGAATTTCTCAGGGTGTTTTTCTCGCATGATGTGGAAGCGGTGGGCAATGGAGGCATCCTGTGGAGAGCACAGAGACATCAGTGGCACAGCAGAGACACAGAATCCCCACTCTGTGCTCCGTGGGCATGTGGCAGGACAGGGGTGCTCAGCTCTTTGTGCTTGCCACTGGTCCCTGTGGCACAATGACACGGTGTCACTGATGATGACACTGGTGGCCCAAGGTGATGGAGGGACCCTCCTGAAGAGCCAGGCTCTTCCCAAAGCTTGTTAGGTGAGACAAAATTAGTGCACTTGGCCTCCTTCCCTCATCACAGGGGCTCTGCAAAGAGGGGAGGAAAGGCAACCAATGGAGAACTGGGGCTCTGGGGACACCCCAAGATCCTGCAGCCTGCCAGCTCCCTTGGCAGGATGACAGCTCTCCTGAAACTCATCCCAACCTCTCCTTATGCAGAGTGGGGGTGTTTAAGCCCAGCTCAGAAGCTGTCACCAAATGCCACCTGCATTAGCAGGCGCTGATGTGAACCCAGAAGCATCCTGCAGGGCTGCAGGTGAGTGACCTGTGCCAAGGGCTTTCCCCAAAACACTCCTGCTCTCAGGACTGACCTGCAGCACTGGGGGAAACCCCCATGGCACAGGGCTGTCATCCTCCCCAAGCTCCCCAACATTTCTAGGTCAGAAAAACATGGGGGAACGTGGGTCCAAACACCAAAGCAGGGCTTTGCTGATGCAGGTGGAGTGTCCTTGTGATTCCAAACTTCCCTGAATCCTGTTTAAGCTCCTTTCACACTCACTCTTGCAATATTCCTGCTGGGAAGACAGAGATCCCATGCCTGCCTATGTATCTTGGGGCTGCCTTCACAAATGACAATAAAACCAGAGAAAAAAAGGCCAGGTGATGGAGGGAGGCTGGGAGTGCGAGCAAGGAGGAACAGGAAAGGAGAAACAAACTCCTGCCCCATGGAACTCACCACCCCAATGGAGAAGTAGTTGTTGATGATAGTGGATGGGACGGGATCTCCGTTGGCCTCCCTGTCAGTAGGAATGATGTCTATGTGCCAGCGGTCCAGCATCACCTCTGTGCTGTGCTCTATGTCCTTCAGGACCTTCATCAGGTTGCCTCCTTCATAGCCTGGAAGGGAAAGAGGATGAAGGAGGACGAAGGGGAGCGCAGCCATGCCACAGCCAGGCACCAAGAACCTGGGGGCTGCTGCTCTGGCACATTCTTGCAGCAGTGGCAGAGATTTTGGCGAATGGCAGGGCTCTCCAAATGGAAAAGTTTGGACAGGACCCGGCTGGGGAGGGTTCAGAAAGCAGCTGCTGCTCTTTTTGGAAGGAGTTAGAGGCACCAGGCTTAGCTGCAGCTCTGAGCTGCATCCCAGGAGTCCTCCCTCCCCTGGGGATGGCCACAGTGAGGGGTTCCCAAGGGCTGCCCACCCCCTGGGCGATGCTCTCCTGTGCTCACCTCCTCCCCAGCGCAGGCACCGTGCGAGGTCGTTGCCGGTTCCCAGGGGCAGCACGGCCACCGGGGGGTGCTTCACCAGGTTTGCCGTATCTGCAGTTCAAGGGAGAAGAGAAGTTTGGGGCTGGGAAGGCTCATTCCCTGCTCCCCTCCATGTCTCTCCTCAGCCAGCAGCCTGGAATGATGCTGCTGGCAGGATCACCACCCCACTCTCACTGGGGAATATCGGGAATCTGTGGCAGATCACCAAGGATGCTCTGCAGGAACACAGCTGTCCCTTGCTCACCTATGCAGTCCAGGATCCAACCCACCGTGCCGTCCCCTCCACAGGCCAGCACACGGAAATCTGGAGTGTCCCGAAAGAAGTTCAGCCTGGAGAAAGCCAGGAGAGACAAGGGGTGACATGGGAGAGCAGGGCCAAGTGGGAGGGGGCAGAGGGTCACCTGCAGCAACTCCATACCCTGGCGTGGGCCCGCCGCGGTCCAGGTTGTACACCTGGCGTGGGTTGAGCAGGTAGTGAAACTTCCGGAGGACCCTGGGAAGAGAGAGACGTGAGGAATGAGGAAAGTGATTCCCACTCCAGGAGTGATGCCCGAGGGAGCAGCAGCTCCCAATCCCGGGGGGAGGCTGTTCCCAGGCAGGACCCCACCTACCGCTCCCCTTGCCTCCCTCCACTCTTGGGGTTCACAAACACGAGCAGTGGGTGTGTCCCGGGCTGAGGGCTGATCTGGAGGGCAGAAAACACAGCTGTGAATTCCTGCTACTCTTGGGTTCAGTGGCAGAGCTCACCTGCAGCCCAGTGCAGGAACATACCTGCAGCACTTGCCCATCCACTGTGGTGGAGTTGAACTTGAAGCCCTGGCTGTCCTCGGGGCTGGTGCTGGCAGGGGAGTCGCTCTCTGACCGTCGGCAGTGGGACTGCCTGTCCTTTGGGGAACCGAGGCATGGATGCCCACAGTGCCCAGGAGGCAGTGCCAGCAGCCAGGGGAGGCAGATCAGCCTCAGCAGTGCCCTGCTGGGTCTCTGTCACTGGCAGCGAGGAGGGGGGCACTTACCAGGACAAGGGGGGCACTTACCAGGACAACTGGGCAGATGTAGGATGGGAGCAAGATGTGGTCCCGCAGTGGGCCCCCATCACACTCTGGCTTCACGTGGGAGGCACACTTGTTGTGGAGCTGGAGGGATGGGAGGGAGGGATGTGGGCCAGAGGACACCCTCGCTGCCCTCTCCTGATCAGGAGCCCAGAGCTGGCCATGCAGGCACTGTGGATGTGGCCCAGCCCTGTGTACTCACCGTGACTTGGCACCAGACACAGTGCAGGCCGGTGATGCCCTGGTAGCACTTGATGCTCTTGTGACATCTGTCACACTTGGCAGGTGAATTGCCCTCGATCCAGGTGTGCTGCATCACCTGCAAGGCACGGGGACACTGTGGCACCCACAGTGCATCAGCACCCACTGACCCACAGGCACCTCCCTCCTGCTAAGGGTGTCCATCAGGATTTTGGAAGCTTGTCCTGCAGGAATGCTGCTGATACAATCCAGCCCCTTGCACAGCCCCTGTGCAGAGCCATGGCAAATCTTGGAGCTGGGGGTCATGTGGGTGTCTGGGGATTGGGGATGGGGTGCATCCTGCAAGGATTTGGATGATGGGAAAGCCCAAGAGCTGCTGCCCAGGATGTGAAGGGCAAAACCCAGTGAAAGAAGCTGTGGGGAAGCAGAGCAGGGGACCAAGGGTTCAGGACACGCACTGGCTCAGAAATGCACCAGCTGCCTACTCACACTTGTGTTTCTCTTGGATTTAACGTAGGTGCTGATGCAGGAGGCAATGTCTTTGGACACACACCTCTCGTGGACTGTGTACTTGCAGACTGGTGAGAGAGAAAAATCATAGAGCCACAGAATCACTTCGGTTTGGAAAGCCCTGTAACACCCTCGAGTCCAACTGTTACCCCAACACTCCCAGGACACCACTAACCCAAGTGCCACCAAAAAGTTGGTCAGCATCACCCCCCAGCTTGGGAGCTGCCCCCCAGCCTGCAGCACCCACGGGGCTCAGCACTAACAGGGACCAGTCCTCCCTCCCCAGGGCACCACGGGATGTGGCAGGTGCCACCATTCTGGGAGTGCAGCATTCTGGCCAGGGTGCAGGACTCACAGGAGCAGCAGAGGCCCTGCTTGCGCACCCCCAGCAGCATGGTGCGGCAGAAGTTGCAGTAGGCAGGTTTCTTGAAGTGCTTCAGCCTCCAGGCGTGCTGCCCATCATCTTTCACATTCTGCAGGGCACGAGAGTGGAGGGTGAGGGGGTCACTCCCCTGCTGCCAAGAGTCCCTCAGCCCACCATTTTTATCAGCTTTTCATCCCCTAAAAAGCCCATGGTGTGTCTGGGAGTTGGCTCCCAGCAGGATCATGGGCTCCCCCTACTCTCCCTTCTCTCTTGGTGTTCCCCAGAGCATCCCTGACACCACATCCCCCTGGGCACGTCCAGCTCCAGCTCCCCCAGACCCTTGGCACAGCCCAGCCACAGAGAGGATCTTGGTGGCTGACAGGAAGGTGACTTCACATCTGGGGCCAAGCCACCACTGCCACCATGGGGTGACAAAAGCACACACCTCTTCATCTAGGGCCAGGCATGAGGGCTTTGCAGGAGCCAGTTAAAATTCCCTGCTTCTTTGATTTTTTCTGCCAGAAGCCTGTCCCCCATCCCACCTCTCCAGAGGAACCATGGGCATCATGAGCAAAACCATCTTGCCCTGCAAATTATTACCTGATGGCCAGGGATGCACTTGAAAAAAAATGAAGGCCAAAAGGATGAAAAAACAAAAGAGAGTAATAGAGAGGGCCCCAACAACCCCACCTTTTCACTTTAAACCTCACTCTATAAGAGGAGATGCCATTTGAGACACTTATCTTAGGTTTTGATTAAATGTTCATTGAACTGGAGTGCACTGTGATAGCAAGGAGCAAGCCCAGCCTGCTTGGGCACAGCTGGCAGTGACTGCAGCTCAAAAATGAGNTGAGTGTGTGCCCTGTTGCTGGGGGTGGCTGGAGCAGCCCAAGCAGGGCTCCTCACCGTCTCCATCCCCAGGAGCACCAGCAAGGGGATGGTGGTCATGCCACCCCGGATCCACTCCTCCAGCGTCACGGTCCCATCGTGGTTGTAATCGATCTCCTCCATCATATCCTTCAGGATCTGGGGGAGGGACAAAATGTGGTGACACACTGATGCCACCCAGGGCTCTGCCCCAGCTCCAGCCCCAAGCACTCACAGGCTTCAGCTCGGTGGAGTCCCACTCCAGGTACTCAGCCACGTGCACCATCTGGTTGATGATACGATCCAGCTCCTGGGCACAGAGAGAGAGAGAGAAAGTAGTGCCCAGTGCTAGGGACAGCTCCAGGCATGAGCAGAGGGTCCAGCTCCAAGCCCCCAAGGTCTGCACTCCCATATGCCCAAGGCTACCCCAGTCCCCACCTACACAGGAGGGGCAGCAACACCCCAGTCCTCAGTGGGTGCTCCCTCTTTTTTCAGGGCCTTCTACCCTGAAAAACTGCAAGAAAATCTGTAATGGGTTTTCCTTGGGAAAAACTATTCTGATAAACCAGATTTTATTTGCAGCAGGCTTCAAGAGCGATACCCAAAGAACAAAGAGAAAACATCACAGGAGAAGGAGCTGTGCGTGATTTTTCCCTTCCCTGAAATACCATGACCTGATGTAGTGCTACAAATCCTGGTGGGTGGATATTCTAGCTCCTGCTGGATGCAGCAGAGCTGGCATGTGATCCCCAGCTTGGCAGCCCAGCTGCTGCTTTCCTCCTCCCTTCCCAGATATCCCTGCCCCTTTTTGGAGCACCTCACCAGGGCAGTGGGCACCCCAACAGTGTCCTGCAGGTTTCCAGCCCCGTGAGCAGCCCCTGCTTTCTGTCCTGAGGGAAGCTCACCGAGCTGTCCAGAAGGCCATTTCCATCGGTGTCATAGAGGCGAAACATAACTACAAAAGAGAGAGAAGCTGCTGAGAAGCTGCTGATAATTAGAGCCCAGCCCCAGGGCAGCCTGGGGTGTCCCAGGCACTCTGTTCTGCTGGAGCTTCAGGGTGGGAGCAGCACTGTGCTGGCTCAGCCAGGGTGAGCTGTGACCCCAGGGCTCTGGAGCACCAAAGCCCCCTGGCCAGACACAGGCAGGGGCAGAAGGAGATGCCGAGTGGTTTTCCCAAGTGGACAGGAGCATCCAGCCCTGCACTGGCCCTCAGGAAAACACCCCTGCAGGTGACACCCTGAGCCACTGGTCCCCCCTCCACAGGAGCCCACAGCACGGCCCCAGGGTCACACTTACACTCCAGCTTGTCCTCTGCTCGTCCCCTCTCCAGCAGGGACAGGTAGCAGACAATGTCCTTCAGGTGGACCACCTGGGCCAAGGGGGTGGGAGGAGGAGCTGGGGTGGCTTTCAGGGAGCTGGGGCCTTTCCGCAGGCTGAAGGGTAACCTCTTCTCCACGCTCCTCGTGCCTGTGGGCAGGGAGAGAGGGCACACACAGGGATGACGTTGGACTGGGAATTGTCACCAGGTAGGACATGGGAACTCTGGGGCAGGGACCAATTCGGCGTGGGACTGAGTGACACCACAGGGCCAGGGCCAGGACACAGAGGGGGCACAGGAATGGGCATAAAAAGGGCACTTGGGGCTGGGTGCCATCGCAGGCCTGGGGGCACAAAGCAGATGTGGGGCTGGTGCCATCCCAGGCACAGGGCTGGGCAGTGCCACTGGGAACAAGCACCCACCCAGAAGCTCAGTGGGCAGCAAGGCAGCTTGCCAGGGTGCCAGGACAGCCCACACTCACTGATGCCCATGCCAATAGCAGGAGGGATGCTCCTGGCAGAGGGGACCTTCTTGGGGGCTGGCAGGGGCTGGGGCAAGGGGCAGCCATGCCTCACAGGCCCATTTCCCCCTTCCTACAAGATGCTGCCAGGTAATTCAGACATCGACTGATGGGGGCTCTGTGGGATGGGATCAGTAGCTCAAATTTGCCAAGCAAATCTGCCAAGATGCCAGGAACCCGACGAGTTTGGGAGGTCAGAGCCACCACACTGGGGACTTGACCAGAAACTGGAGAGGCCTTGTCACTGTCCTTGTCTCCCTGTGGAGCCCCAGCCAAGCTCACCTGGTGACTGAGGGCTGAGCAGAGACACAGAGGAGATCTTGGAAGAGCCCGAGGAGTTTTGAGCAGAAGTGGTGCCAGTGGTGGATTTCTGGGAAGATGACCTGGACCAGCTGGGGGAGGCATTGGGGATCGATGCCAGGGTGAGGGATGCTGGCTGTGGCTCAGCTGTGTTGCTGTTGCAGCCCTTGGGCTCAGGAGTGTGTCGTCCCAGAGCACTTCGAAGGGTTTTCCCATTGATCCCTGCAAAGCAGACGTGCCCAAGGGCAGCGTGACACCAGGGTGTCTGTGCCCCTTCCTCCAGGAACTGGTGCTGGGTGCTCACCCTGGGTCCTGTCTGCCAGCCCCACGCCTCTGTGCCCTGGCATCCCAGCCCCAGGGCTCTCTGAGGGGCACCACAGGTGGCCCCTCACCCTCCTGCCTGGCCCAGTAGCTCCCAGCAGTGCTCACATCCCTGGGTGACAGACACCACAGGGCTCAGCACCAGACAGGAGGATGTGATCCTCCATCACCAGCCAGAGCTGAGGGAGGTTCTCCCTTTCCCTTTGCAATTTATAGTCCTTTCAGCAGATGTCTCCACGAGCCATGAATCCACCCGGGAAGAGCTGGGGGAGGCAGAGTTGGGTGCCTGGCACACACAGCACGCTCTGGGTGCAGCTGAGTGCAGGGGGGCTGCTTGCACCAGTGACAGAGGCCCAGGCCACCTCGGCCTGCATGGAGATGCTGACCCAGAGTGACCTGGGCTCTGAATGAGCAGGGGAAAGGGCACGTGCCATTGCATCCTGGAGAAATCCCTCCCTGGAGCAGCCCAGGGCCTGAGGAATCCATCCGACAGACGGGGCTGTGAGCTGGCCCCGATGCCACCCCCTCCAGGTGCCACCCCCCATCCCTCATTCCCGTGAGCAAGCCCGGCGTGCCCGGCTGGGGGCAGGGCCGGCTCACCGAGGGCGCTGTGCTGCGGCACGCCGGGGCTCTGCTGCTGGCTCTCGGGGGAGGCCTGGCATATCTTACGCTTGAAGGAAGTGAAGAGGTGCTGGCAAAGCTCCTCGGGCACATCCACCTCCAGGTAGGTCTTCATGAAGAGGCAGAAGCCCTCGTAGTCGATGGGCTGGGGAGCAGACAGAGGAGGAGGATGGAGGTGCCCCAGGCCACCATGAGGGCACAGAGCTGCCACTGGGCATGGGGCTTCATGCCCTGGGCCCCCCTCACCGGGCACATCGGCTGCAGAGCCCTCCCCAAAACAGCTGGCTTCCCAAATCCCAGTGACTGGAGGTAACTGAAAAGGACCCAGAGGCAGCAGGGCCAGAAGTGCCCAGTGCCAGTGTGGCTGAGCCAGGCGAGCGAGCTGGGAGCAGGGCAGGAGCTGGGGGAGTGGCAGGAAAGGGCAGAGCAGTGGGACCTTCCAGCCCAGCCCAGCCCCAGCCCCATGGGGACTATCCTCCTGCCGAGGACTCTGTGCCTCCTCCTCCCCTGCTGGGCATTGCCATTGTGAATGAATGGCTTCTGAATGGCTTTTGTGGCCCCAGATGGAGTGAGGGTCCTGTGGTGCCCTGGTATAACAGGCTACATTTGTGCCCCTCCTTGCCATGATCAGCCCACTGATTTTTCTCATTTTGCCTTGATTCTAGTGATTACAGCCCCCATGAAAAGCTCTGTCCTGCTGGCACAGTAATAGGTCCCTCTGAAAGCACCGCTTGGAAAAAATCTCTTTGGAGGAGAGTGAGAGGTCCCAGAGCTGTCCCATCCCCATGCTGGCCAAGTCATTTGCTTTTAGGGGGAGAGTCAATCCCTCCTGGATTCTGCCTGGCAAGGCAATGCCCCAAAAAGCTCTCAGCAGGGTGGGGTGGGACGACCGTGCAGTGGGCATGGTTTGGGGAATCGAGTCCTGGGAGCAAAACCCCAGGATGAGATGGGGGCCATCCAGCCAGCCTTGCCTTCTCCTGGCTGCTTCCAGCTGTGGGAGCTGGGCTGGGGGAGCCTGCAGGGGGCTGGGAGCTGCCAGCAGCACAGGGGACACGGCGGGCACAGGGCCATACCTGTTCAGGGTTGTACCTCGAGAGGATGCCGTCCCCATTGAACTCCTCCAGAACATCCTTGAGCTTCTTGGTGGAGTCTGGGGAGACAAAGGCACCGTGCTGAGCATGGCCCTGCTGGGCTGCCTCCCTCATCCACCAGCAGGATGGTGCAGAGGGGTTCATCTGCTGGATTTAAAATTTCTGGATCCTTCTGTGCCTGGAAGGGGCCACCCATGCCCTACTTCCCCTTCCACCTTCAGAGGGCAGGGCAGATATGGAAAGCTGGCCTGGGAGCTTTACATATACAGAGAACTTCCTCCTACCAGTATGAAAATAGACACAGACCCAGAGCAAAGCGAGGAAGGCGTGGGCCACATTCCAGTCCCAGCTGCTCTGGTGTGCTAAGCACACCCCTGGGTGGCCCTGCCCCAGTGCAGGTGGCTGCTGGCACCCCTTGGCAGGGCCAGTCATCCCAGAGGCTGCCTTGGGCTGCCCGTTGGTATCTCCAGGAGGTGCCAGGAGGGAGAAATAGAACTGTATTAATAGAATCATGGAATCATTTAGGTTGGAAAAGCCCTCTAAGATCATTAAGCTCAACCATTAACCAGCACAATTGTGTTCACCACTAAGAAATGTCGCACATCTCCACGGCTTTTAAATATCTCCAGGGATGGTGACTTCATCACTGCCATGGACAGCCTGTTTCAGCTCTTGACTACCCTTTTGGGGAAGAAATTTTCCTGAATATCCAATCTGAACCTCCCCTAGTGTAGCTAGTAGCCATTCCTTCTTGTCCTATCACTGGATTGGTCCATGCAAACTTCCACACAAGTAGTAAACACTTTCCCTGGCTGAGTGTCCTTAGGGCTGGAGGGTCTGGAGGGACATTCCTCCTTTCAAAATAGAGAAAAAAGGGAAAAGCAGGAAAAAAAATCAAGGTGAGTGAACATTCAGCCCTCACCTTCACACACATCTCTGGGCATGTGCATTTAGAAGGTTCTCAGACACACCAGCCTCGTTAACCACTGTGAAATCCTCTCTCCACATGGGGGCTGTGCTGGCTCTGATCCCCCAGCCCTCTGCTGGGGACAGAACTTGGCACTGGACCACAACTGTCTGGGATGTCTGGGGCTCAAGGAGAGGGATCCTGGCCCTCTTTGGACCCCAAATCCCATTCCCCAGCCTGGTGCTGAGCCATCCTACAGGGGAGGCTCACAGCCTTGCTGGCCACACTTTGATCATGAAATAAAGATGCCATCAGTGTTCTGAGTCCAGCATTACAGACGGTGTTTCATGGTCTGGGATTCAGGAAAGCAAAGCCCATCATCCTCCAGAGAGGCAGAATGAGATGCAGAGAGGGACACTGCACACACACCTCTGCCTGCAGCCTTGCCTGAGGTCTCTGGCTGGTGGGCAGGAGCATGGCCTCACTGGGAACATGAGGAATTGGTCCCCAGCCTCACCCTTTTGATGTACAGTGTCCCCAAGGACAGCCTCAGAGAGCTCACAGTGTCCCCTTTGACTCTCAGTCGTGTCCCATCCAGTCTGCTCACCCCAGGGTCACACCAATGCTGCAAAGCAACACCCTTGTGACCTTACACTCCTTCTCACTTCATCCTGTGGCTTTCCTGCCCCACCCTGCCCTGCTCTCCACGGGCTGCACCACTTCTCCAGCAACTGCTGCAAAAAGCACGCCCACACTCCAGCTCTCTGGCAGGCAGGACCTCAAGGACCTGGTTTTGGACCCCTGGGCTTTGCCCAGGCTCTCTCTCCAGCTTCTCCCAGCTCCAGAAGCCCTTCGGTGCTGCTGCAAACCTCCTTTCCTCGGCAGGAGCTGCAGCAGAGTGTTGCTCAGCAGAAGCACTAAGGAAAATTACCGCAGAGGGCTGGCAGCCCAAAGCGTGCTGTGGAGCAGCTCCGTGTGTTTGGGAAGAGCCAGTCTGCTTTCCTGGTTGGCATTTCACTTTGCTGAGGAACGTGGGAGCCGGCCGCCTTCAGACGGACTGAGCCGTGCTCACGTGTCCGGCCCCCAAGGCGCAGCTAAACCCTTCCAGGCACGGGCACCCCAACCCTTCCAGCCAGGGTGGGGGTCGGGGACTTTTCCAGCCTCCCCACCCGAAATCTAAGGAGTCACCGAGTTTTCCAGGAGGACACTAAGGAAAGGTAGAATGGTCCAGCCCAGATCAACTTTTCAACCTGCTCTCCTCATCCCGGGAGGGCGCACAGGGTACTCACAGTCCGTGTACTGCTGGAGCTGGGCAAACTCGGTGGGGCTGAGCGAGATCCACGTGCCATCGCTCATCTTTGGGCAGCGGGGAGGCGGCGGGGGCCACCAGCTGCTGGGTCCGTGCCAGGCTCGGTGCCACAGGTGCCAGGCAGCGCTCGGTCACATCGGCACAGCGAGGGGCACTGGGGGCTCCCGGCCTGCCGGCGTCATTCCGCTGAGCCCCAGAGCTCCAGGTCAGCACCTCTCTCCCTGGAGGGGACAGAAAGAGAGGAGGGGGTCAGCGGGGGGCAAAGACTGGGTCCTGCTGCCATGGCTCCCTGGGGACAGTCACCTTCAGCAGTGGGGGTCTGTGGGGCAGGGGGTACCTGAGCTCGGAATTGGGGTGCCAGGGTGCTTCTCCCAGCTGCAGAACTGGATCCGTACTCCAGGGAACAGGGAGTGAGTGAGCACAAGGAGGAGCACGGGGCACCTCTCTGCGTGAGTGTTCTCAGGGCTTGGTGTCCCTGGGGAAGCTCCTCTGCAGTGGAGCCAGCCTGGTGCCACCCACGACAGCCACAACTGGCTGGCAGAGGTCAAGCAGTGAAAGGAACTTGTCACCCCCAGCATTTCCCAGAGGAACCCAGCATGGGGAGCAGAAGGAAGGGCATGATTATTTAAAGAAGATGCAAAAACTGGCGGCAGGGAATACAAGAGAGTAGAAACTTTCAGCTTACTCCCGTACCATTGAAGCTGGTGTTTACTTCCAGGGAATAATCAAAAATGAAAATCTACAGTCAAAACTGGATGCAAGGGAAAAACCTGTGCTACAGAAAAACCCTGACCAAAAGACCCACTCCAGCCCACCCATTTATAGGCTTCAAAATTTATTAGTTTTTTTCATTTAACCAAACTGATCATCAGGTAAAGGGCAGCATTTGGAGGAGGTGGTTGTTCTCCAAGGAGTTTTACCTCTATTTTAGGGCTGCTTCACTGCTAAATGTTGGCTCCCAGTTTCCACCAGCCTAAGCTGACGGACTGGAGAAAGCAGAGCAAGGATGAGCCGGGAAAGATCACAGGACTTGGGATGATGCTTGGGGAACACCCACATCCCCCAGTCAGCTGCACCTTTCCATTCACAGAAAAACATCTTTGATTAAGACAAACAAGTAATTTTGGGGAGCCATCAGGTCCCACATGCCACCCCAACCCCACACAGAGTCCCTAGGGACGTTCACACACGGGGGTGCACCAGGAGCAGTCACTTAACCCCTCATCCTCAGGACTTTGCCCACATTTCTGTGCTAATGCTATTTTGGCTTTATATTCAGCTGCCGAAAACACTCCAGGGCAAGATACAGTCCCAGGGGCAGAGCCTGGTGTTGGCAGAGGAAGGAGCAAACCCTCTTAGGGGCTGTGGGGAGGATGGTGACCCCTGAGGAAACAGCACAGGGCTGAGCATCTGCCCAGATGGCTGCCAAGGGGTTTTCCAGCTGCAAGGAGTGACTGCACACCAAGAGAGGAGCCCACCAAACCCTGGCTATGCATTTGCTGGAGTTAAATGCCACAATTTTCCTTAGTCCTGCTCAGTCCTTTCCACCCAGGAAGACAAAGTCACTGGGGTCTCATTCCACCCCACCATGGCCTGGGACTTCTTGGCTGCTTCTGAGGCTGCCTGGAGGGCTGTGGGGCTTGGGGACCCCATGAGACACTGTTCCTGCCCAGAGGTTGAGTAGTGACCTCACTGCTCTGCCCTGGGCACTCATGGTGGGATAACACACACAGTCCTGGGGAAAATCTCACCTACCCACCCTCACTGGGGCCCTGCAGCCCCATGGCAACTCGCCTCCAGCCTGTGACTGTCCCAGCTCATCCTGGCAGCTCTTTGTCACCATGCCACCAACTGGGGACAGGCGGGACACAACAGTGGTGTGGTTAGGGAAGAACAACCCAATGTCTTCCCACACTGGCATTGATTTTGTGGGGATCTTCATCTCGATGAAAGCACAAGAATGTGGTGTTTGCTCCTATCCTGGATGGTGGGTTTGTCCCAAAGTACCTCCAAGGCTGGTCTGGAAGAATTTGGTCTGTAAGAAATACCCAGATGCACACAGACTTCATGTTTCCTGGCAAACAAGCTGTTTGATTTGATCAGAACCTCTTTTTTATCCTAAACTTATCCAGGGAGAGGCTGGGAGTGCAGAACCAGCTAGAAGAAAAGGCAAAGGGAGGACCTGGCTGGTTTCAGCTCCCCGGAGGAGTTCAGGGGCGCTGAGCCCTCCCACAAGAGAGGGCAGCAAAAATATCCCTCACTTCTTCTAATGGTGGGTGATGGGGCCGGGTGACAGGGCAGCACAAGGCACCAGAAGGAAAGCAAAGCAGACCTAATTGGGCCATCCCAAGGGGCTTTCCCCCAGCAATTGCTGCAATAACAAATGCCACTTCTGGCACGTCAGCCTTGGCTTTCAGGAAGGGCAGGAAAAAGCCTCCTCAGGAATCCAGCTGCTCCTCGTTTGGCCGCCCTCTGAATTGTCAGCGGCAAATTATGTTCTATTAAATCAAATTTGCCTCTCGCTAAAAATAGCTCCCTACTAGCGTTACAAATAACACCGGATTACCCTGCCTGAAGGCGCTCACCGGGACACGGCCCTGCTGCCCCTCCCTGCTCCGGGCCCGCCAGCAGCATGAGAGGGCAGAGGGGTGGGCAGAGGGGTGGGCAGAGGGGTGGGTACAGGGGTGGGCAATGGTGTGGGCAGTAGAGTGGGCAGTGGAGTGGGCAGAGGAGTGGGCAGTGGTGTGGGCACAGGTGTGGCATGACTCAGGGTGGCTGAAGTGGCTCGGGGAGGACAGAGGGGGGACCTTGGAGCCTCCCCAGCCTTCCTGGGGGATTAAGCAGTGCCGGAGCTCTTGGGAAGCCGCACGGAGCGTTGTGCCAGCTCCAGTGATGAAAGAGGTGCTGCTGGGAGCATGGATGGGTGCAGCTCTGTGGGAGTCAGGGCCCAGCCATGTAGGGCCTGGAATACATCAACAAGGGAAACTCCAGGCGGAGTTAGCCATGGGCCAGCTCCCAGGGGTAACTGGAGCCTGGACACGCGGCAGGACCAAGGCACAGGCAGTGGAATGGGTTAATATCCCTAAGGACTGCCTGTGGGCATCTCCAGTATTCAGGGGTGGGGGATCCCAGAAGCAGCAATGGGATGGCAGAGGAGCTGTTTTTCCAGCCAGACATCCCTGCCAGGAGCCTCTTCACCACCCTCCAGGCACTGGCTGCCCAGTGCTGCTGTGGATGGAGGACTCAGCTCCTCCATCCCACAGTACAGTGCTCTGTGGGTCACCGTGGGACTGGGAGGGCTTGTTCCACTGCCACCAGCCGGGTCCCCCAGGACCACAGCTACTGATGGGGACCTAACTCTGCCCATGCTGGGGCAGAGAACCAGAGGCAACGGGCTGGCAGCTTCCAGGAGCTGGCAGAGCCTCCAGCCTCCAACTGGCTTCCCAGGAGCTTGTGGATGGGGCTGCAGCACATGCCCCGCAGGAGATTTCTGCTTCAGATGCCCTTTGGGAAGGAAAAACATCGGCTCCTTGAGCTGGAGGAGGTGGCACGAGGAGGCAACGCTCCTGCTGAGCACACACACACGTGCAGAGGCTGTGGCTCCCTGGCAGCAGTGGGATACAGCCTGGCACGATGCTGGCCCACGTCCCTGCCCGGGCCTGCAGAAGCCACAGTCACGTGCCACATCTCCTGGGGCAGAAGCATGGCAGGTCCCTGCAGGAGTGGCATTTTCCAGGCCTCCCCCACCATCTTTTGGAAAGATCAGCCTATTTTTGTGTTGGATGGGGAGAGGCCCCTGAGGCGGTGGGTGGAGTATAAATCCCTCCTGTCCCACTGCAGCAAACAAACCCCAACCAAGTCACGCTCAAACTATTTTCTGCAGCGACAGGAGAAGGCGCTTTTCTGCATTTTGCCAGCCCAAGAGGACAGTCAGGATCAGCTTTTTCCATTCTCCAAACCTGTTGCTGGCTACACATTCCACTGGCCCCCTGACCACCCACCCACACAGAGCAAGGCACGCTGCCCAGGTACCTCACACCAACTTTGTTTTGGGTACTGAGCACCCTCGTGGCCTCCCTAGTGGCACCAGGGCGATCAAAGGTGCTGGCAGGGGGACCCGGAGCATCCGTGCTCTCCCCCACAGTGACACAGGCAGAGGTGGGTGGCCGTAGCCAGCCCTCCAGCCCCAGGGTTGGGCTGTGGCTGTGCCAATTCCCAGCTGGGTGCTGGGAGAGCTCGGCTCAGCCTTGTGACAGCGGGGAGCCAGCACAGCCTCCCTTGGAACTCATCAGGGCCAGGACAGCTCAGCTCATACCCCAGAGACACCAACAACTTCCTGACTTACTACTGTTGGATTTTTAGAGAATAATTTTGCTGTCTGAGTTCAGAGCAGACTGGATCTGAGCTAGGATACCTTTGGAGCAAGACCCTTCCCCTTGCCAATGCTCCTGCAGGTCCCAGTCAAACCAGACCTCGTGTCATGTGGAAAAGCCCTTTCCCACACCACACACGGAAGAAAATGCTGGCCCTGCAGCCTAAGGACTTCGATCCTCCCCAGGATCCCACCTCCACCACGTTGCACCTATAAGCCCAGGACTTCAGGACATCTACAATCCTGCCAGACAGAAGCCCTGGCTCTCCCTCCTTGCAGGAATCCTGTGGTCACGAATCCTGTGGGTTATAACCACACCTTGTGTGGGACAACGCTGCTTCCCAATAGCTTTGAAATACGTTCTTTCCTTTCATCCCCCAATACAACCTGCAGAACAAGTCACATCCAGCCCCCTTCCACAGGCCAGCCACACCGAGCACCACCTCAGTCCTCCTGTCTCCCAAAGCCAACGGCCCCGGCAATTTTTACTTAACAAGAAAGGCACTAACAAGCTTTTCCGGCCTGGCAACACACAGGAGCAGCTGGATTGGGCTGTTCTTCTGCCCAGCCAAAGGACGGGTGGTTTTATAGTCAGGCTGAGAACCAGCACATGCTGAGACACCAGTGAAGGTGCTGTAGGGTGGCGTAGGATAGTGCAGCCCCCTGTGCTGCTTTAGGGTCTGGTTACGGACAAGGGTATGCTGCCCTGTCCTTCCTCCACCCTTCGGGAAGCTTTTCCCATGAGCGGAACCACACGCCTGGGAACCCCGAATCCCCAACCCCAGCGCCGCC
>VYXF01010183.1:0-13596 GCA_013397295.1 Polioptila caerulea | reverse complement strand
GGAGAGGAGAGGAGAGGAGAGGAGCAGGACCAGGGTTCATGATGATGCTGCTTTCCTGAACATCCATCAGACACCTGCAAACTATCAGGACAAAATTGTTGACCCTGAAATACCGTCTGGAACAAAACACAGACTGGGAACTACACCATGCACTGGGCAAACACAGTTGTGTCAATCCCAGAACTCCTGGAGTGTGAAATCTTAGAATGATGGATGGGAATTTGTATTACATTTTCAGTGGATAGAGAGGCAAAATAAGCCAGAAACTATCTCCCACCTTGACAGCTGAACCAGCCAAGGAGACCTGGGGACAGGACTTGGCATGTCCCACATCATCAACCCCATCACCCCACACCAGCAGCCAGCAAAAATGCCCCAGGGCCTGCACCTCCTCTCTGCCCTCCTGGCCCTGGAGCCTGGGGTAGGGGACACCCTGAATGATTTTTTTTTCCAAAGCTTCACCAAGAAGATGTTGCTATGAAAAGAAATTCTGGGTCTACGATGCGAATCCTCAGCCAGACAGCTTATCTTGGGTTCAGCTTAAACCCCTCCATGCCAGGCTGCTGCTGCTGCAGTCACCAGGAGAAAAGAAACGTTTGCCATATGCTGAGGGATTACTGTATAAAACTGAGATGCTTGGCTGCATGCCAAGGCACAGGGTTTCCAAATAGAGTCTGAATCCTGGACAGAAAAGTTCCAACTAAATATAGACATGACAGTCTCAGAGTTGACTTTGTTTTTTTTTTTTTTTTGGTTGGAGTTCACTTAAAATAGCGTGTTGAGGGGTTTTTTGTGCCCTGCTGAGGGGGCAGGTAGAGCATGTTTACAAACACAGTTACAAACCCAAGGACATGGTGGGATGGGAACCTCACCCTTCCTCCTGCACACCCTTGGATGGTCCTGAGAGTGGAGTGGATGTGGGTGCAGAGCACTCAGGCTACCTCCAGTCCTTGAAGAGGAACCAGGTGAGGTGTCCTCTTCCTCACACCCTGCCCAGAAAGGTCTATCAGCCTAAAAAACATTGTGGGGAGCCAAAAAACTTGGGGCCCATGATGACATGGGACAAGACAAGTGGGTGGCACCTGTGGAAACTCGCTTGCACACAGCTCAGCAAGGAGAAGCTTTGCTGTGTGGTTTCAGAAGAGCCAGTCCTGCTGCTGGGAGTCAGCAGTGATGGAAAGCTGAGAAAAACTCAGCAAGGAGATGGTGCTTTCACTTGGAAAAGGCAGTTTTCTGAGCTGCCAGCCCTGCTCACACCTTTTGGAGATGTGGGCTGGATTACTCAGCCGTAGAACTACTGGCAAGTGGAGCAAAAAAATCGAAGCCCAGCACCAGGATGGAGATCTCAGAAGGGATCTCAGTGGCTTTGGGATGCAGCTGCTCTGGGTGCAGTAAGTGAAATACTTTTGCAAAAGCCCATAAAAAAGCAACAAAGCCAAAATATCTGGGATGGGAAAGCAGGTATGGGATGTGCTCCTCACACCCAGGGAAAAAGCATTGAAGACTGGAGAGAACTCACCCTCGTGAGTTGGCCTCGTGTGCTGGAGGCAGTGGGATGCTGGAAGTGCTTTAAAGGGTTGGAAGAGAAAACTCCCAGAAAGCTGTAAGTCATTGGCTGTCTAACATCGTATATATATAAAATATAAGATGAGAAAATATTGTTAATAGGCTTCATGACAGAAAGGAGGTGACACAAGTCTCTACATGCATGTTGGCTTGCACAGTATCCACAAAGGGCTGTCCAATACCTTTGCATTCCAAGCAGGAATTTATTTAAGGGTCCACAGCTCCCAGGACAGCTGATAGGAATAAAAATTAAGCAGATGTATGAGATATGCCTTAAATGAGGGTGGCCCTACAAAACAAAGGATGTCTTAGTATTAAATAAACAGTTGCCCAAAAGGGGAAAAAAAAGGTTTAAACTAATATAAAAAGGCAGGAAAGTGGCTGAGATGGGATCCCACTCCAGCAGAGGAGCTGCCTGCAGGAAGAAGTCTGGCTCTGTAAAATTCCTGCTCCTAAACAATGGTGCTGGGAAGGTCGGTGACACGGGGGAGGTAGGGCTAATAATAACAAATACCGTTAGAGTTATACCTTACATAGAGAAAACTGCACTGGAACCGGCTTTCCAAGAGCCCGGCAAAAAGCTTTTGTTTAATTTATGGGGCTCAGGCTATTTTTAGCTGGCAGATCCTTGGGGTTTTATCTGGGATCGCTGCTCTGAGCCAGCAGCTGGAACATTTTAATTGTTTGCTCTGGATTTAGGGTGGGATTTTTTCTAAAGGGAGAAAGAGGAAAGCAGGTGCTGAGGTCTGACCTTGCTGGTCTCCAGATTTCCTTGGCAGTACCTTCCGGAGTGGGGAGAGCAAGTGGGTGTTGGAGCAGATGGGAGACTTTTTGGGGTGGTGCTGGGGGGGTCGTCAGATGGAATCCCTATCCTCCAGTCCAGCCAGGACCCCGCATTCATCCCCAGCCCCTGCCCAAGGCCAGCAGCCAGCAGGTGAGACGGCGGCGGGGGGGACACGGTGTCTCCCCATCCTCTGGTTGCCATGGAGGTCTAAAAATAACCTGGGCAGTCCAACAAGGAGGGAGCATCTCCTTCTTCCAGGAAAGCGCTCCAGCCTGCGTGCGGCAGTGCTTTATTTGTCAGGAAAGCCCTTTGGTGTCTGCCTGGAGCGTGGATGTGAGAGGAGCCATCTGCTCGGGGACAGGAGGTGTTTACGCCAGCCTGGGCAGGGACAGCCTCTGCAGAGCCTCGTCCCAGCTCCCATCGTGCTGCTGGCACCTCCACCCTGCTCAGAGCTTGGCCCCAGTGATGAAGGCAGGCGTCTCTGTTAATGCAAACACCGCCTTCTCCACTCTGGGAGCTCCCAGGGCAGCTCAGAATTCCATCCTGGCTGGTGGCTGCTGAGAGCTGGCATGGTGGGGTTGATGCTTTAAGTTTCAGCTTTTATATTTTTCAGATTCTGTGCTGTTTTAATGGGGAGTTTTAGGTTTCATGTTAAGTGCTAGTAAGTTCCCTTCACAGAGTAGATAGACAAAACAATTCCTTCTCTAGCTCGATACCAAGGACAACTTTCAGGCCCAAGAACAAAAACAACGGTGAAGGGAGAAGAAAAAAAACCAGGAGGATGGAGCTTCATAACCTGAAGCTGTAATTGGACAATTAACTCCAATGTGCTAATGGACCAGAACTCATAAAAGTGTGAGACCTCATGAGCAGTCGTCCATTTTGTGACCATTTTGGGGCATCTTGGGTATGGTCTGGCTGGACTCTTGTGCAGCCCAGGTGTACTCATTGAGGCCTTTAATAAATCCCTGCTGTATCCTTTTGCTCTGTCTGGTCTCTGTTCCAGGTCAGCCTCCAGAAGGCATCAGGGTGACAGCAGGACTGCCCCGTGTTGGGTGTTGGGGTGGTGTCCCTGCAGGCTCTGCAGAGCTGTGCCCTGGGGCTGAGCACAGTGCAGCCAGAGCACCCTTCGTGGGCAGGGGCTGCAGCTGATGGCAGAACCACTGGCCCTGTAGGGACCCCCGGTGTGGGGTCACCACAGCACAAGAGAGTATTTTGGGGTTTCCTGTTACATTGCCCAGGCTAAGGGCTGCAGGCAGACACCTCTCCCTGTGCTCAGGTGAAGGTGTTGGTGAGTTGATGAGACAGAAGGGAGGCAATTAAAAGCAAAGTGAAACACCTCAGCCTTGAATATGCCCCCAGGAGAGGGTAAAGTGCTCTAAGACCCCCATCTGCCTGCACTGACCCAACAGGACATGGGACTGGGGTTAAAGGGAAAACTTTAAGAAGTTTTTTTGAAGAACAGCAAAAACCCACAAGTTTTCAACCCTATTTCCCCCTCCCCTCCTTTTTTTCCCCCCCATTCTTGTCTCCCTACAGAGTAAATCTTTTTCATTTGGATCTCATTGTCACAAATAATCCCAGGTTTTGGGCTGAAACATCAACAATCACCTCTTTCTATTGCTGGCCGGCATGGCAAGCTAATTTTAACCTCCCAAGCTCCCTCCCATCTCCTGGAGGTTGTCCTGTTGCAGCCAGGGAGTGCTAGAAAATAGTGCATCGCCCACTCATCCAGCCTCCTTCAAGGGAAATATTTATATGATGCCAAAGAGAGGGTTTCCATGGCAGTGATGACTCTAGCACCGTCGCCCTGGAAACCACTCGAGGCCATCTTGAAGGGTTTGAAAATCCCCTTCAGAGACAAATAAGGAGAGGGAGAGGAAAGGCCACTGAGATCAGAGTGGCGTTCCGGTCTCCCCTGACTTTCCTGTCAGCTCCATGCGTGCTCCCGCTGCCTGGACCCCTGCCCGTGCCACTGGGATGATTTGTAGTCCAGGTGTTGCTTCATGGATAGACTCAGGACAGAGGAATGAAGTGCTTTGCAAGCAGAAATGGTTCGGTTGATGCTTCCTCCTGCTTCCCAAACCATCTGGCAGTGACTCTGGTGTCAGGGCTCAGCCCCAAAAGGGGCTTTAGGGAGACTCCCCTGCACCAGCCAACTCCAGGGTGATTATTAGTGCCTGCCCGTAATGATTAGTGCTTGCCCAACTTCAAGCACCAGCTGCTTTTGGAGCAGCAAATGCACAGGTTCCATGTCTTTGACAGCCCAAGTCCCCAGCACACGTGAAGAGCCCCGTGTTTCTGCTGAGGAGCTGCCAAAATCTGAACCGCAGGCAGGAGACGGCTGCTGGCACCAGAGCGCTCGCCTGTGGTGGTGAGAGGAACGCACCTCTGTGTCACGCACAGCCCAGGCTCAGCCCCCGCATCCCGTGGCTCAGCTCCCACATCCCGTGGTTCACCCGACCGAGTGCCTTTGGCCACTGACGCTCCCAGCCTGCAGGAGCCCTGCCACCGGCAGCCAGTCCATCTGGCTCTCAAGGACACCGAGAACACGGCAGGGAGAGCAAAGCTTTCTGAGCAGATGGATGATGAGCTCCACGGTGCAGCTGGCGGTGGCAGGGGTGTCCAGTGTTGCTGCTTGTTCAAGATATAGGATTGCTTTCTTTGGGGTTTTGCTGAAAAATATTAGTTATCTTCTCCATTTCGTTTAGGGCAACCTAAAATATTTTATTCTTTCTGCCGGAGCTGCCTCCATGCCGAGGTGTCAGTGACTTTCCAAGCCGGAGCTCTTCCTGGGCACCCACACTTTGCTCTGCAGAGCTTCCTCCCACCCCCACCTATGGGTACCTTCACACCACCCTTCACTCCCCACCTGCCTCCAAAACCCAGCCAGCTTTCCTACAAAGAAAAGTGCCTAGTCCCTCAGCCAAAACCCAAGGGAGGGTCTGGCTTGTGCAGTGCCAGTACCAACTCACGTCTCTCCATCCTGCTGCCTGCACCTGCCTGCACCTCGAGGGGGGCATTTGGGGGTGTCAGGGGAGTGCCCAGTTCACTCTTGACCTACAGTGCGTGAAAATCTTTCTTTATATTGATGCAGCTTCTCATGTCTTGAATGTTGAGACACATGGGCTTGAGGCCAGGGGTGTTTGGCTTTGCCCAGGAGGGAGCTCCTAGCACGCCGTGTGTCACAACATTCATGCCTGGCCCATGCTGACTGAGGTGCCAGGTTGGGATTCAAAGCTTGGAATTACAAGTGTAAATATTTATTCATGGGCATGAGATGTCCCAGCCAAATCAGGGCACCCAGGTGTGTTTTTTAATGAGGTTTTTTTATGACATCCATCAAGCACTCAGGTAAAACAGAACTCGACTGAACACTGACACCCACACTAACAAATCTCCAATCACAGTAAAACTCGGCAAAGCCGCTCCGTTTCTGCTTGTCTATCGATCCAGGAGTCCTTGAGTCCCTCTGGCTGCAGTGACACCAGACGAGGCTGGGAGGCTCTCCGAGCCTGGGATGCTGTGGTACCTTGGTCATCCCAGGGCTAAAGCTGCTCTTTATCCCTCGGGGGCTGCTCTAAGCCTCCCAAAAGCAAAGTCCTTCTCTCCTGGGCCGGGCTGTTTGTTTTACTTCAGCACGAACAATACCCAAGTCTGCAATAAAACTCCACTACCTCATCACATCGCGGTGTGTCATGAGAACTAATATGTCCGTACTAATATGTACCATTAACGCGCTTCCCGTGCTATACACATTGATGGAGCGGTGCGGGAAGGGATGCGGGACCCTTTGGGCTGGGTTTGTGCCGGGGCAGGCGGTGGGTCTGCCGGGGAGATTAACCCGGTGAGGCCGCGGGAAGGCCGCTTCTCTCCCCCTCCATGCCATCCTCCTCCTCCTGCTGCTCCCGCAGGGGTCTGGCCCCCTCCTGCATGGCCCCGGCGCTGCTGCTCTGCGCCCTGGCCCTGCTGCCCGCCGCCGCCGCCGCGCAGGACGTGGCCGGAGGTAAGCGGTGCCCGCGGCCCCGCCGTGGGGCTGGGGGGAACCGGTGTTCCTCGCACAGCACCCCAAAATCCTGGCCGGGCGGTTGCTTTGGAGCCCATTTTTGAGGGATGTCCGGTGCGGGAAGCAGGCGGGAACCCCATGGGCTGCGTGCCGGCACCCTCAGAATGGGCAGCGAGAGCTGGGAGGGAAGGCCCTGTCCCTCGCTGGAGTTTCGCAGGGTGGGATCCGGTGCAGCCTGGTGTGTCCCTTCGAGTTCGGGAAACTTGAGGAGGTGCTGGAAGTGGGGATTTGCTTGCCGCTTTTCCAGCTTCTACTGCAGTGGAACTTCCATGCCCAGAGGAGCTGTGGCTGCCCCATCCCTGGAAGTGTTCAAGGCCAGGTTGGATGGGACTTGGAGCAACCTGGGATAGTGGAAGGTGTCCCTCCTCATGGCGAGGGGGAGTGGGACGAGATGGGCTTAAAACCTTCCCTGCCCAAACCATTCTAAGATTCCATGATTTAGTGATGATAACAGCTCAAATGAGAGAGCTGCTTACCTTCCCTGGCCAGGGGGCACTCACTGGGCAACCAGGCTCCTGCTGATGGCCCTTTGGAGGGTGGGGGAGACTGGCTGGGGCAGCCTCAGACCAGGAAGAAGACCAGGAACAGTCGGATATGGATGGGTGGGGAGCAGCGGGTGTCCAGCTGCTTCTGAGTGGGGGGGGATGGAGCATTGCCTCCAGAGGTGCTGCACCAGGTGGAAAAGAAGCTGTGGCAAAGGGTGGGGGACACTGCCTTCAGAGTGTCCTAATAAGTCTGCTGCCTCTTCCAAGCCAGGAATTGTTCCTGTGGGATGGTGCCTGCATGGTGGTTCTGGCAGGGGAGGAAGTTGAGGACCAGCAGGTTTTGCTTTTCCTTCCACCCCCAGCCATTCACTTGACTCCTCTTGTAGCCAGCTGTCAAAAGCATTACCCTGGTGGCTTCTAGCACAGCAAGAGCTGCTGTCCTGTCTCTGTCCCTGAGGAGTACAGTGCTTCTTGTGCCATCCCATATGAGCTGCCTGGTCACCTGCGATGGGGCATTTGCACAAACCACATCCTGAACGACTGGGGTGTCCTTGAAGCAGCCATTCCCTAACAGCTACAAGTGGGTGGCTTTGACTTAATGACTTGGAGGGTGATCCCCAGCTAGGGATGCCAGGAGAGGGAATACTCTGGGGGAAAGCAAAGCCCTGTTAAAACCATAAGTTCTGCTTTTGCCCACCACTAGCCTTTTGTGACTCCTGGTAAAGAACAGTCCTGGGGCAACATGGGTGCTGTTGTGCTTTTCCAGCCTCAGTTGAAGAAATGGGGAAGATGCAGCTTCAGAGTGTTTAAAATCAGCAATCTCAGTCTCTCCGGGTGTGTAAACACCCTTATCTGAGCTATGTTAATCAATTGCCCAGTTGTTTGGAGGGCTGTACAGAGCATGTGACTGCTGACAGTGGGTCATAGCTGAGGGTTCCTGCCAGCTGGAGGGAGAAAATCCAGCTTTGCTGATTGTGAGAGTGGAAAACAAGCACCTCTGGGATTGATTTTTTCCTGATTACGACACTGCAAAGCAACGATCCTTCATCCAGCAGTGAGTGGTCAGGCAAATTGGTTTGAGTTTTCCTTTTAAACCACTGTCAAACAGGCTGCTGCTTAGACTCTTAACCAGGAGTCAGTTTTAAATGGCTCATTCTTGAGGGCTTGGCAAACCATCCTTCCTGAAGATCTAGGGAAGCACACCAATGAATTGCAGGTGAATATCCTGTAGGAATACATTTTCCAAAAGCACTGCTGGGAGCTGTAGCTGAGCGCAGAATGGAGGCTGGATTGGGCCAGCTTTTCCTGTGTGCAGGCTCAGACATTCTCCATTCCCCTGCCCAGCTGGATACGTCCCGTGAGGATGCCATCATCCATGGTGGCACTGGTCCTGAGAGCCACCTGTGTCTGTAGAACCAGAGTCTTCCTCTGCCAAATGGGGGTGGAAACCAGTTCTGAACATGACCACAGATTTTGTCTGCAGTGCTGCTCCCTTTTCCTGGACTGTGTCCTGCTGAAGGAAAGTTTGGCTAAACTGGCTGGGGTAGGGCACAGCCCTCATGTGCAGCAGGAGGCCTCCTGCAGGTTCTGTAGCTCTGTGTGTCCCCGTGTGCTCCTCTGATTCTCCTGGTAGCAACTTCTGTGTCTGGGGCTTGTTTGCTTGAGCTGCTTCATCATCTGGTGCTACAGGACTGTACCACCTACCCAGTGCTTGCCCTCATTCTCATAGGGTCCCTCCACACTGACTCTAGCTGTGTCCCCTGGCTGCCCTACTGCCACAGTAGATGCTCAGGCTTTTAGGGAAATAAAACCCAAGAGGGGAACTCACAGCTTAGGGCTTTGTCAGCAGAGCAAGGCAGATGAAGTTCCATTTGCATTTGGGCCTCCCACCGTGACACGGAGCACGTGCTGAAGCTGGTGGTTCTTGCAGCAGCAGCATGCATTGCTGCTGGTCCAGTGGGGGGTTGGAGGAGCCCAGAGTTTTAAACCACTGAAGCTCTTCCAAGTCCTGAGGTGTCTTTTTTCCTTCCTGCAGATTGCCGCCAGTATACGAACAGGAGCTGTGAAGAGTGCCTGAAAAATGTCACCGTGAGTAGCAGCCGTGAGACTCAACCTCTCACCGTGCCTGAAAACGTTTCCTTCCTGGAAAGCGGGCTGGGCCCCTGCCCTTGTCCCAGACATGCTGCAAATTACACCCACCTATGAGGGTGAGAGGGCAATCCCTCTCTGGTGCTCTGGAAGGAGGTTGCTAGAAACTGGGTGGGTTTTGTTATGTGCTTCTTGCTTCGAGTAATGGAATTGCTGAGCTGCTTCCTCATGGATGGGCGATGTGCTTGGAGAAGGGACAGAGTGGGCTGGACTGGCTGGTCAAGTTCCCCTCCACCAGTCTGTGCCATGGCACTGGGTGGATGCAGGATGTGTGCTGGTGTCCTGCCAGTCTCTGCTGCCTTATCGCAGATATCAGCAAACTTGAACTTGAGTCAGATCTTGCAGCTGATGTAGCCAGAACCAGTTTGACCAAACCCTACTGAATGCTGGGGTTGGGGGTTGGAGCCACCAGGAGAGCAGTGTGCAAAGCTCTGCAGATAGTCTGGTGGTGGCTGGGCACACGCACACCTCTCCTGCTCATCAGCTTTGTGTGTGTAGAGTGCTTTGTCTCAAAGGCTTTCTTCTTATCCCAAAAATAAACGTAAAGGATTTGTGTTATTAATTGTGCAAGCCATGGTGGCATTCTTAAGGCTGTCCTGGGCAGAGCCAGTAGTTGGCTCAATGATCCTCATGAGTCTCTTCCAACTCAAGATAGTCTACAATTCTAAGCCAGGAGAAGGATTCTCAGCATCTTTACTAGCCCTGGAACTCTGCAGTCCCCTCACCTGCCTCTGCGGGTGTGATCTGTGCTGGCACAGCTCTTACGCCTGAGCACCCTGTTGCTGCTGGGTGGTATCTGAGCCAGCAGCAGTGGCCCTGTGCTGTGGCTGCCAAAGCAAAGTGTGGGTCACTGGCAGTGCAGCAGTAACGCTGTGCTGCATGGTTCCTGTGTCCTAGTGCCTGTGGTGTACCAGCAGCAGGAGGTGCATGGAATACCCCGTCCGAAGAATCCTTCCCCCGGCTGACCTGTGTGAGCTCCGCTCTGCGCGCTGGGGAGTCTGCTGGGGTAAGTGCCAGCCTGGGGTGATGGCTGTGTGAGCACTTGCTGCTGGTGGGAGGTTCCCCTGCCTCCCCGTCTCTCTGCCAGTGTAGCAATGACAGGCTGAAGTCAGTCAGGGTTCTGCAAACTTCCTGAAGTGTGGGCGGGGAAGCGGAGTATGAGCAGTTCCCTGCCTTCTGGCAAGTAGGACCTGTGAGGATTTAGCTACTCCAAAATACATCCCTTATGCTTTGGTGTGATGGAGGCTCCAGACATGGCTAGCGCCTGTGAACAGGAGTGGAAGGTTCTCTCTCGGCCTGTGCAGCCCTTCCTGGTGTCTGAATCCCAGAAGATCTCTCCTCTGCAGCTGGCACTCCACTCTGTGCACTGCTTCTGGCTCTTCACGTGGCTGCTGCCCCAGGTGGGCTCCTGGAACCAGAGGTGTGCTGACTTCTCTGGGAACCTGTGTGTGCTTCTAGTGCTGAGTGTTCTGTAGTCCTGCTCAGCTCTTACCTACCTGAGAAAAAAACATCTAAAACTACCCCTGCACATGCAGGTCTCCTCTGAGAGCTTTTTCTGGTGGACAGCTGGCTCTTGGCTGCCTCTCCTCCCTGCTGCTCTGTTTTCTGAAGGATTTCTGGAGAGATTGGTGCCTTGTTTGGAGCAAGCTTAATGCATGTTCATGCTCAGACAGGAACCAGCTTTTGGGGGCTGGAGCAGGAAGGAAGCAAGCTGGGGCTTGGTTGCTCTCACCCACCCCCTCGATGAGGAGCCTGGAGCTGAATTGTCGTTGCCTGTCATCTGTTGTGCTCGAGGCTGGGCTCTCTTGTCTGCCCACAAGAGTTCAAACTGCTCTTTTGCTTGTGGAGGAAGAATCTCCTCTTTGTGATCCCTGTGGTATGCTTTTCTGAAACTTCTGTAAGACCCTGAAATACTAGTTTTAGTGTGAGTAGCTTCACAAAAGGTTTCATTATTAAAGAACACATTCCTTAGCCTGCAAAACTTGCTATAGAGGAGATTAGTCCTGTGGGAGATTAGCTCTTACGTGAGTCTGCATTTTTGATGTGTGTGACTTAGCCTCTGTCATCAGCTGGGGAGTGCCTGGTGCTCTGCCACAGACCTTTCTGTGTGGGAAGGGGGGAGCTGAACCCCAGGCTCATCCTGAAACACCAAAAGGCTTTCAGAAGCACTGACGCTGCTGCAGGCTTTCATTACAGTTTTGGTGGTGGAGTTATCTCAGCCTGGAGTACCTAAAAGAGGATCTATTTAGAACAGATAAAAGGAGGAAATTTCTTATAATGAGGGTGATGAGGCACTGGCATGGGTTGCCCAGAGAGATGGTGAATGCCCCATCCCTGGAAATATTCAAGGTCAGGTTGGATAGGACTGGGAGCAGCCTGGTCTAGTGAAAAATGTCCCTGCCCATGGCAGGGAGTTGGACTAAATGACCTTCAAAAGTGCTCTGAGCAGGTTCAGGTGCACTGAGATTTCTTTAACCTGGCTGTTGTGTGCAAAGTGGCTCCTAAACAAATATTTCCACAGGCTCAAGTCTCTGAACAGCCTGAATCATATTTGGAAGAAACTCTTCCTTGTCGCCTGAAATCCCTGGCATCTAGATGTGTCAGTTTTGGCTGGTTTCTCTCCTGCCATTACTGCAGGATGAGCAGGGTCCAAGGCTCATGGCTGCTGCTTCACCATTTTCCAGCAGGTTTTGTTCTGTTTGTGGGCAAGCAGATCCCTCCAGCCCTGGGGAGACATGGCAGTCAGGTGCAGGAAGCAGGACATGGCCTTCAGCTGCCAGAGCAGCACTGCTGGCCCCAAGCCAATAAATCCCAACAGAACTTGTTTCAGTTTATCTCTTGCCTAAGGACTTCAGACACCTTTAAGTGCTCATCTCATCAGAGATGACTTCTGAGGCCAGCTCCCATGGACAGTAATTCCTCCCTGTCAGAGGTCATTTCTTGGCCCTGAAGCCTTCAGTTGATGGGTTTTTTTTCCCTTGATGGTTACTTTTTACCTGGATTAGTGATTAAGATAGCTTTGCTCCTGTTTCTGCCAGAGGAGTTTGACCTGAGTGCATTTGTCCTTGCCTTCCTTCATAGCCAGTATCTGAGCCCTCCTGTCAGCAGGTACATGTACTCAGCTGGTGTTTATTTGTGGGTACCAATACTTGGTATATCCACAGCTAACAATGTCCATTTGCTTTCCCAGGTGGTTACACATCTCCAGCCCAGTGACTGAAGCTGCTGGTGACAGTAGTTGTATGTTCATAAACAGGACAAGGGAAAAGGGCTGTAGGATAAGAGGAAATGGCCTCAAATTGCACCAGGGGAGGTTTAGGTTGGATATTAGGGAAAAAATTTTCACTTAGAGGGTGGTCAGACAGTGGAACAGGGCTGCCCAGGGCAGTGGCAGAGTCACCATCCCTGGAAGTGTTAAAAAAACACGGAGCTGTTACACTTGGGGACATAGTTTACCAGAAGACCTGGCAGTGCTGGCGGAACAGTTGGACTTGATCTTAGAATGCTTTCCCAACAATAATGATCTATGATCCTGTGATCCTATATTGTAACTCCAGGAAGCTGTGTCTGTGTGTGCTAAACATGTTTTGTCAAATCCTTCAGTGAACTTTGAAGCCCTGATCATTGCCATGTCTGTGGTGGGAGGAACACTTCTGATCATGTTGGGGGTCTGCTGCTGCTGCTGCTGTTGTAAGAAAAAGAGCAAAAAGCAAGTATCAGGGGGTCCCCTTATTGTGTGGAGCAGCTCAGATGCAGCCATGTGCTGCTGCAGAACTGAGTGCTGAGTGCACTAAAGGGCTTTTCTGTCTACCAGGCCAGACAAGGATGATGAGAGGGAAGCCAGGGAGCGGGAGAAGAGAAGAGTGCGGCAGGAGGAGAGGTGAGTTTGTACCACAGGCCCTGAGGCTGCAGAAAGATTTGGCTCCATGTCTGTGCCATGAAACGTGATGCCAGGAGGCACGTGGAGCTCAACACTTGCAGTCAGTGGCTGCCTCAGCCCTAGCTCACACACCAGCCTCCTGAGGAATGTCATGCTGGGGTGACTTGTGGATGTAGCATCACAAGTATTGTGTATGCAACTCCCCAAGGGCTGCTGATGTGTGTGGGCTCTAGTGGTCCCCAGAGCCTCCAGGAGGTGGGAGGCTGAGCAAACCTGCCAGCCTGGAGCTCCCTTGGTTGGGAATAAGCAAGGAGCTCTGGCTCTTCTTGTTCTGTTTTGTATCACCAGTTACTGACTCACAGCTTTTCTGTTTGCTTCTCGCAGGAGAGCAGAGATGAAATCACGGCATGATGAAATCCGAAGAAAATACGGTACAGTGCTGACATGAGTGATTGAAAAACCAAGCTTTAGATGAAGCAGCCTCAGTAACTGGGCTCCTTGCCATGATTACAGCTGCAGATGAGACCTGATCAGCAGGGAAAACATGGTCCCTGCTTCTCATGGCTCAGAGCAGGTGTAGAGATGCTGGGGTCAGGGTGTGTGAGCCCACCCAAGGGCTGTTTTTCCTGGACAGGGAAGAGGAAGTCAAGCTTACCATGTGGGAGAA
>VYXF01010182.1:73798-91022 GCA_013397295.1 Polioptila caerulea | reverse complement strand
AAAAAAAAAAAAAAGGAATCATTTTCTAACATATGTTCCTTAGATATCCTCATGCGAATAAATTTTAAGGCAGTTTTCTACCTCTTCGTGACCTGAATACATCATCCTGATTCTTTCCAAACATGAAAACTACAAGAGACAAGAGAAAGAGAAAAATTATATATAATCTCCACATTTTCTTCACAGATACTGACTCTTCAGCACCTTGTAAATTGAGCCAACTAATAAAGGGAAAAAAACCCACTGTGACAACAAATTATTATTCCCTTTTAATTGAAACATAGACTCCACTGTGGTTAATTATGAAAATGAAAAGTTAATGCAAACAAGTTCTCAAAAATTCACCCCCAAGTTTGGATTTACCATACATACTCCTTTTATTACCCTCTGTCTGCATGTCTATGGTTCTCAAAAGGAGACTTGCACCTAATGGACCACAACTGTTTATGCAGTTGAAAGCAGCAGGATGAAAAAATCATTATGCAAGTACTGTGAAGCCAAACCATCTCCTTCCTTACCTGTAATCCCAGAGTAGTGAGTCTAGTGGTAGTCGGTTCTTTAAACAGTCAACAAGTCTGTCAGAAAATATTTTCCTTCATCCTTCAAATGTACAAAAGCCAAAGAAATACAGAAAAAATCATTCCTTGATATGATTGTGCAAACCTTTCATTCCTGAGCAAGCATTTCAGTCCATCCAACCAAGACAGAATGTAAGGATTTTGTTTGATAAATTCTTGTGGAAATCATATTTTGAACTTTGCTCATAGTTCTTTGGAAAAATATCTTCTCCACGGGTAGATGGGAGTAGTTTTTTTACTATGGCTACAAACTTAAAGCTGCTACAAAGTTGGGCTGCAGTTAGGACTTGTGGTTGGCATCAACACTGTCCCAAGCCAAGTGACTTCAAGGGAAGACAGGCTTTTTGAGAGCAACATTTAGAGTCATTGTCTGTTCATTGTGTCACTAACTAGAAAAGAAGGTAAAACTATAAGAAATTTTATGTCCAGTGGATCATGTTAAGCAAAAATTTTACCACAGCTACCCAGGTGCATCACCTGCTACTATAACCACACAATTATTACATTAAAATGTTTTAAATGTTGCATGGTAGAAACAGGAAAGAACTATAGAAGTGGACATTGATCCATATTGAGTTTTTACTGTGTGCATGGAGTAAGATTTACTAACTTTTAGGCCATAATCTCTTGCACTATTTAGGAAAAATCTGCAATTAGTGCCAGTGCTTTTCTGTGAGATGCAATTCCTATGCAAAAAGCTACCTAGTACAGTACACAACACCAGACAAATTTTGTGTTAATCCAATAAGCCAGATAAGGATCTGAACACACCTTCACAGATGTGATTGCTTCATGAGACGAGCAGATTCACTTTAAAACTCACTCTACCTGTACTATCTCAGGACACCAAACTCCATACAAGCCACTCCTCTGCCAATCCCCAACAAAACAGCTTCGTGGTCTTCAGTGCTCCACTCCCCTGCACAGAAGGGGCATGCAGCCTCTGCAAGCTGTTCACAGCCACGCAAAGGCTGATCTGCAAGGCCAGCCTATGCTCTGCCCTCGCAGGCCTGCCGTGCAGGAGACACACCTCTGCAGTGATTTTTTTCATCCAGGAAACCCCAGCAGCACAGGGGTGGCAGCCCGTGGTATCCAGAGCACAAACAGGATCTAAGGAGCCTCCCTGACAACAGTATCCTCGCAGGAGACCTTTCACCCTGCTCAGTACTTACAGATCAACAGATCCTACTGCAGTCATAGACATAGAAGCCCCATATTGGCATCTCTGGCCTCTGTGTAGACCATCATCTGTAATGACAAGTCACAGCTGCATGGTGCAAGTTGCTGAATTGGTCCAAACTCACTTTTGCTGATACAAACCTGTTCCAAAGCATCTAGGGGGGTAACTTTTCCCCCCAAATACCTCGACAGGTCAGGTACAATCTGTATTCCAGGGGAGCAGACAGGCAGCACAGCTAGAGCAATGACAATGCTGTTGGTCTGTTTTGGACCTGTCTGGCTGCCAGGCACTCAGAAGCACACAGGTTAGTGGACACAAATACTGAACTCCTGGCACTCCCCAAACCGCTGTGAAACCATAGCCTTGTTCCTCACTGCAGATCCACAACTTCTAGGAACAATGCCCCATCTGATCCCTCTCATTCCTCTGCTGATATCACCATTTCAATAAGAGTCAATGGAGCAAGAATTTTTACCACTAGTGGTAACCTTTGCATACCATGTAATCTCACAGTTATGTATAATATTGCTACATTGTCATTTGCTAATATGAAAGAACAGACATTTACTGCAGTTCTTCCTGTGGTTAGAATAATTCTATTTTTGTTTTGTCTGCAAAAAATTTGAGAAAGGTGAAAAAAAAGGAGGGGTGCTAAAAAAAAAAAAGTTGCTTACAGGTGACTGCTCTCATTCTCCACCCTAGTGTGGAAAAAGATAGGAAAATAAAAAGAAACCTTGCCCCACTCCTCATTATGTAGTGAGGATCTATCCAGCTGTAGCCCAGAATTTAATACTGATTTCACCTCTACTCAGTCACTAGCCCTTACTGTTGATACAGTTTCTCTTCTCTCTATATTGGCCTCCAGATTAAAAAAATTCTGTATATGTTTTCCTTTTACCTTTTTTGTCATTTTTTGTAAGCATGAAAGAAAAAGTATTTAAAAGGCAATGAACCATTATTAGAATAAAAAAAATTCCAAATTAAAACTCTTTTATACAAGGTATTTTGCTTCTGAATTTCTAGACATACAGAGTAGTCTATCAAACAAAATAGAAAATAGCTTTTTAAAAATCTCACTCAAATAGGTTTATTCCTTCAACAAAGAAAAAAAATGCTCCAAGAGCTACACAAAGAGGCTTTGATCTCAGCCCAGTTTAAATAAACATGACTTTGGAGAAAAGTTTTCTGAAGTAGAATTACCATAGGCAATCCACTATAAAAATCACTATCTAGCTTATATAAATAAAAAAACTATTTTATCAGCAACTTATATTGACAAGGCTTAAATGCTGAAATAAAAGCCTTTTTTTTGAACATAGAAGCATAGAACAGCTTGAGTTGAAGGCAACCTTAAAGATCATCTGGTCCCAAACCACCCTGCCCCAGGCAGGGACACTTTTCACTAGACTACATTGCTCAAAGCCATACACAATCTGGCCTTGACACTTCCAGAGATGGGGCATCAGCAGCTTCTCTAGGCAGCTTGTTCCAGTGCCTGTCTGCCTTCACAGTAAAGAATATTTTCTTAATACCTGATCTAAATCTACTGTATTTCTTTTTAACGCCACTGTCCTATGTCCTATCACTACAGTCCCTGATAAAGGGTCCTTCCCCATCTTCAGCAGTTGCTCTTCAGGTATGGTCTCCCTGGGGCCTTCTCTTCTCCAGGCTGAACTATCCCAGCTCTCTCCTCATGGGGAGCCTGTCCTCATAGGGAAGGTGGTTCAGCCCTGCAAGCACCTTCTCTGGAAAGCTAAAAAAGTATGAAGTTATTTTTGCTTGCATCAGAGAAGTCTGGAATGTCTCATGTCCAGTGAGCTTCCCTGCAGACATCCCAGCTGCCATGAGAGCCACTACTCTGCCCAGGCAGAGCTCATGGTGGCCTCAACCAGCTGCAGAGGTTTCAGTGCCCTTATCACTAGGGATATTTTCTCAGCAGGCACCTGCACTGCTGTCCCTGACAAACTGCTCTTCCCGCTGTAGTGATATTGTGATGATAATTTTATTTAGAAACTCAGGAAACTCTTGCCTTCATTCACTTGTCCTCCTCTTCCTTACAAACTACCCACAAGACATCTTGTTTGTTCAGGGAATCACAGTCAGAGAGAATAGCAGAGAGTGCCTGGAGAATTTAGTCATCTGTGTTTCTATTCAAAGAAGGAAATGGTGGACATTATCAAGGAAGGAGACCAGACCGTTGCTGGGCTAGATGGAACTTGTTTTCAAAACTTTTAAAGACTTGTTATTTTCAAAAGACTAAAGGAGAATTAGCCAAAAATCCAAAAGAAAGGCATTTTTTAATATGTAAATAAGGCATATATGTATATATCCAATTTTATTATTTAATAAAAGGGAAGTTATTTCATCACTAACATGTACCAGGTACTCTTGGAATGAGTAGTGAAAAACAAGGCAGAGGAGGCTGCTGCAAACACCAGAAACTCCATGGATGTGAAGAGTCCTTATGATGTAATGGCAGCCAATTCCTGCTATTCTGCTTCTTACTATCAATGTTTTGAGTATTTTTTATAAAAGGTCAGACACTTTAGGAAAAAAAAGGATTTTCTATTCCAACAAACACATTCCTGACAATGCTGCCAAATAAAGGTCTTGTTGAAGTGACAGGCGGCTGCTGATGTGTTTTTAAAGGAGTTGTTATAGCAGGAAAGATATTAAAGCAGGAAAGCTGCTGCAGAAGCTTTTAGATTGAGGTGCAAATGCAGAAATTGGAAGAGAATTTATTCCAGTGTCACCATAATTAAAAGTAAAAAAAAGTTGTGCAAATAATCATGAGAGTATTTCTTTTAACATATGGTTTTGATGAAATGTCCTATCAGTCTGCATCTTTTAAATCTGAGGTACAGTTTATGATTAGAGGAAAAGAGCACTCCTGTTCATACCAAAAGGCAGGATGGTCTCAGCTGGAAGTTGAAGTCTATCACTCGCAATCCTTTGCTACTCCTTCTAATTTAAGTTTATTCTGCCCTTGCATGAAACAGTAAACGAGGATGATATAGCAGTGGGTCACAATATGAACTCATGAGATGAGGGAGTTCCAATAAGATAAATTTTTTAAAAATGGGAAAGAGATAACTAAAAGAAACCCCATCTTCTGTTGACAAATCACTCCTGTGAGTCAATGAGTGTGTCCACTGAATTAATTTTTTGATAGAAAAAGTTTTTCAATTGATGTTGTAGCCAATGATAGAATATCATCTTTCTTTTCCAAAAGTGGTACATTCAAGTCAATTCCATTGCCTCCTACTTTATTGGTGAGTTTTTAGGCTGCCTGGGTAGCTATAGTAGATTACAGAATGAGTAGAGCTGCAAAGTTTTCTGGAACTTTTCTTGTAAGTTCTTGTTTTGTTTAACTTTGTTTTTAGTTTTCCTTCATTTCATTCTGTATTCAAAACAACATTGGTTGAAAAGTGCATTGGTTGAAGAGTGTTTCATTAAAGCATTGCATTTAAGGGTAGAGGGGGAGCTTCACATGTGCTCATGGAGTCCTTTGAGCACCTCAGCTCTCTGCACCAACCCATGAGCAGGCAGGAGGGGAAGTTTTGCTGTAGGTACCCAGCACTGCAGAGCTCCCCACAAGGTTTCTTGGTGAAACAACAGAACTGTCCTGGTAACAGATGTCCTCAGCTTTGGCTTGTCAGAGGGGAAAAAACCACTTCAAAACAGAGCATGACCTCTGACAGTCAAACCCAAAACACTTCTGCCAAAGCCTGTACTTAAAATTTCCAAAACAAAACACAAGCTCTCAGAAGAGAAAAAAATAATTTTCCTTGAAAACATAAACATTTCCACTGAAAAAATGGAGGCATCAAGTGTAATCTTCAGCAATAGAGACAAATATTTCCTGTTTAAGGAAAAATAGAGTTTTGTTAAAAAATAATTGAGAAGATTTCTAATGAAAGTGTATATAAATTCAATATGTAGTAATCCAATCCTTGTGACTGCCTTGTTTCCTATGAAGAGAGGAGGCAAGGTTTAAGTTCTCATTTTCCTTCATCTATTAAACCTAGGACTTACTTAAACTCAGTTCATCATTGCACACAAGGATAAGTTTAAATTGGCCTAGCTCAACTATATGTCATTTACTTTAGATATCCATAAGACATCCAGACATTGCACTGGTCATACACCTCTTCCCTCCTCTGCCTGGCACTGGAGCAAAGCACTAAGTGACAATGAGTTTCTTTCAAAGGGCAAAGCTGGTTTGGAACCAGTCTGTGTTTGCCAGCTGCATGAGGTCCTAGTTCTTTATCCCATATTGCCCTTTTGCAAGCTCTGGCTGCAGTTGTCTGGAACTGGACAGTGGCCAGCTGAACAGCTGGGTATGAAGAGGGAGGTCAGATGATGGGTGCATCCATGCTCTGTATCCAGCAGCACGATAGGAGACACCAGTCACGCAAAGCCTGCTGCTCTCCTGGCTTCGTTCTCCTGCACCTTCCTCCCACACCCTCAGATGCTGTGTCAGGGTTGTTAGAGGATATAGGCTCCTTTTTGTGTCCCTTAGACCTTCAAGTTAACTGTTTCCAGGCTTATTACCCATTAAATTATCTAACATACATTTGAATATGCTGATACCATCTGCCTCTACAATCTACTGCAAGATCAAATTCAGAAGTTCACTACTCACACAGTGGAGTGTTTTCTTTCAGATTTAAACTGACCTCTGACCAGCTTCAGTGACTGACCCAAGTCCCAGTACTAGGGAATTTAGTTGTGCATTAGGCCTATCCACCTCCCTTCTGATTTTGTAGGCTTTAAGCATACCAACTGTTGTATACTGAAAATTAATTGAAGAAAGCCCCCAACAGTGAGTCCAAAGCCTCTTTCCAAATTCAGCATCATGTAGACATGGTTAAGATTGTATTTTGCTAGATTCATGGCCTTGTATTTATCTGTTTTAGACTCATCTACTAACTCTTTTGCTTGCTTATTCATTTTTGCACTGTTCGTTTGGATTCCCATTTCATCAGCCCATTTGATTACTTCCTTCATGATGGAAATCGAATCTTAAGCCTGCTGAAGCTCTGTCTTTTGCTGGGCAGGTCTTCTAGAGGAAAGGAAGACTTCTCTCTTCAAATAAAATAGCACCTATTCATACTTACATAATTCACTATTCAGCACAATACTCTTCAATCATCAAGGTCTGTCCATGGAAAGTACTCTACTGAAAGTGTTACAATCATATATACAGGGAGTTGAATAGTACAGAAATAAAAGATAACAAGGCAGAGGAAGAAGAAGAAGGGGAAGAGATAAATTTAAAGTTTTTACAAAGAATATATCAGCCACTAAAGAGCTGCGGATTATTTCTTTTTCTATTTTGTACAAAAGCGTTTGCTTAATGCCGTTTCTTAATTTTGTGTGAGGCACTCTTAGAAAAACATTTTACAAGAGGCTACATAAAGAAAACAAGACTTTGTGATTGAAAACAGAAAATGCCTTTGGTTTCCAACACTTTTGAAAGGGAAACTTCCTCAGTTATTATGAAAAGAGAATTTGAAGTTTTATTATCTAATAATAAAATGAACAGTTAAACAGGTTTTTGGTAAGACCAATGTCTTACTTCTATTTGTATCAAGATGATTTCCCCAGGACAAGCAGAAAATAGACTGAAGTCTTCTGACTCTAGTTCTAGTTCTCACCCTCCCAACAGTGCCCTTTTCAGAAAGCTACTTTATATTATGATGAGACCCACAGAGTTGCTTGTCCCTTGGTTCCCTAATAACACAGCAGATCCTTGTCCATACTTGAGCATCTTGTATGAAATTTAGGTTGTTTTGTTTCCACAGCCCACCAGAGAACTCAGAGAAGAGCTGGCAAAGTATGTATCTGCAGAAATAATTTCTGTAATAACATTTTCCACTCATATACTCTTTCCCTCTCTTCCTTTTACACTTGCATATTTCAGCTTTCATTATACTGCTAACAATAAAAGTGGGATTTAAACCTTACAGAGGAGATTGAGGTAGTTTTACTTTAATATTATTATTTTCCAAGGTGTGCAGTAAACAAGGATATTTTTTTATAAGGTCTGGGATGGTCCAACTGGAATTTTAAACTTAGGTTTGACTAGGAAGTTTAAACAGGGACTGTTTACTGTGTTAAATTTCCCAAACAGTATGTATGTGAGTATGTTACACTGCTGGGTGGATTTTCCAAGGGCAAGCCATAGCACACAAGCTGGAGCAGCAGCAGCATGACCTCAACAGTTGTGTACCCATTCCATGACAGTTTGTTAGTACATAACTAAATCCTCATTATTAACTAATCTCCAAACTCTTTCAGCCCTTGCTTGCACTGCCCTGGCACAGTCTCCCAGAGCAGAAGGGTTGGAGAAAACACCCTTTCCACCACAGGAATAGTTTATAGCACCTAAATCCTGGCAGAAGCAGAGGTTCATTCTCCAGCAGTACCTGAAAGAAAATCACACCCGGTTATATCTGTATAGCTTCCTCATCTGCTTTCCAGGGCACTCCATGTTTTGGTTGCCTTGGTTCCCTGCTAAGGCAAAAAGCTTTAAAAAAAAACCAACGAAAACAAGAACAAAAACAAACAAAAAACCCCATACAAACCAGGAAGAAAGTATTGGGGCTTCTTCTGTAAGAAACACTTTTTGCAAAGGGGGGGCTACAGTAGGGGACAAAGTGCAAGGAGTGTTGTACTGCCCACTGCCACAGTGTTAGCACCTTCACCCAACAATACAGTACTTCTGAGCAGCAGAGGGAAGCACTGACTGCTGGACTGCTGACATTTGTTAGTGCATCCAGCAAACTGCACATCTGCAGTAAACAAAGTTCCTTCTAGTGTTTGTAAACTCAGAGCAAAGAAAAGGTCAGCCAGGATTCAGCCTCGCTCTGCAGATCTGATCTACTGCTGAAAGCGCTAATCAAGGTTCCTGGTAGAAACAGTCAGAGTAATTTTCTAATTTCCTTGAGTCTCTGCTATGTATGGGAGAGAGACAAATTAGCAACAAAGTACAAGGTCTAGGCATGTGCTCTTGAACAGCAGAATTAATAGATAACATGATTAGAGGAGATCAGTAAACACAATGTGTCCCCAAAATAATCTCTTAAGGGCTCTACCAGCTAAATTTAAACTATTTAACAAGGATAGCTTGTCTACAGCAGCAGCAGATTAAACTGCAGAGTTTGTTGTAGGCTTAAGGGCTCAACCATGCAACCTGTGTTTGCATTGAAATTTAATTCCCTTTTGACGTAGAAGGCTTGGACAAAGTCCTCTGTACCACGTAAGCTCTGCGCAGGAAGCGGGCAAGTAATCGGCACATTGCACAGCCGAGGAAATTCTGGCTGGCCTCACAGCTGGTGGCCATGCCTTGAGCAACCAGCTTCAAGAGCTCTCCTAAGCAAAACAAAGACACACAGGCACAGTCCTTGTCCCAGTGCCAGGGGAGACTGTGCAACCTCCTGGCCCCATCAGCAAGATGGGGAAGGTTCTTTAAACAAAGGCTTCCTTATAAATTGCCATTTTGTCTCACGTGAAGTCAGGTCTAAGTGCATAACATAGAACCACATGTCATGCTACAGTCGTGCCTTTCACACTAGGTCAGAGTTTGGCCCCAGACACAGATGGCTTTGATGCTCCAGGCACTACACACAAGGTTTCTGTGTGTAAGTTGAGAGAATGATTCCAGTCCCTCTGCTGGCATATAAATATCAATTAATTTGGAGATACTAAAACTAACTCTAATAAGGGCTCAGGGGGCTAACTGATGCTTTATCCAGCCTAATTTTCAGTAACAAGCAGGCTCAGCACACAAGTTAGCCTAAAACATGCCATAACAAGTCCAACGTACAGTTTCAAATCATCCATTGGAGAAGTAGTGGAGGAGGCGTCCCATCCTACCATCAGCAAACCTGCCTGCCTCAGAACAAAACTTTTTGCCCAGGAGGGAAGGGTGGCACCTACCACCAAGGGTGAAAGCCTTTCTAATCCCATAGTCCAAAGACAGATCTTCAGACTGGTTCTGGATATTTCAGCCTCTTTAATTCCACACTGCTAGACCACTTGTGTTCTGAGCCCCTGGATAACCCAGCACCATGTTGCAGGTTTTTAATCCCCTTGTTTCACCTAGAGCTACCTTGATGGCTCCCACTGCCTACAGCAGGCAGCATGGACAGCCAAGGACTGGCTGGCTGCATAACTCATTGCCTTGACAGTATTAGATGGCCATGCGATATTTAAGTTCCTTATCATTCCTAGTGCTTCTTTATTTGTTTAAGTGTTTGCTTTCATGTAGATAACAAATACTTCTTTTCCTCCTTTTCTTAGTTTTTGCAATAGATCCCGTGCTACCAGCTGCTTGCTGGTATCTGTGTATCTCTGTGTATCCAATCTCCAACTTTGCATACACAATACTTCTTAGTCCTCGAAATGCCCTCTGAGGCTTTACAAGAGAGGATTATTTGCCTATTTTAAAGTAAAGAAAAATGATGGCAGAGAGTCAAGACCACAAAGTAGCTTTGAAACAAACTTGGTCCCAATGTTTGGGTCACCCTATGAAAGAGGTTGTTGTTGACTTCACCCTAATGGGGAAGAATGACAGGTAACAACTCTCCATCTTCTCTGAACTGAATCTGTCTCCCAAACACTTTTTTTTTCAGTCATTGTACACATAAAGAGTGACTGGCAAGCTCACAGCATTAGCCCCCTGAGCCCAAGCACTCCTCTAAACAAAGGTGATTTACCTCAGGAGTGAAAGTATTCAGCACAGTACCAGAGAGGATTAACTTGCCTGATTTACCAGCAGCAAGAGAGGCAAATGAAAAGAAACAGGCCTGAGCCCAGGCACCTATGAAAAATGGTTGTGTTTTGTCTGGAAAATATTGTATTCATATATCACCCACCATACCTACTGTGGAAGAAGTTACTTTGATGGAAGAAGTGACTTGAACAGGAAGATTTTCAATGGTAGCATTTCCTGACAAGGTGCCAGTAATTACTGTGTTCCAATAAAAGTTGTTATTTTAGAACCAGTGCCATGCAAGAGCCTTAGCTGCATGTCTTCTGCAGCTACTGTCAGCTGTGAGGGGAAGCACATGGTGCCTGTGAGAAGGCAAGCTTGAGATGTGGCAGTGTAAAGGAAGCGCACAAAGGCAGGTCCCTGCAGGTTTCCCTTGAGAGGCAGCTCCATCTTGCACCCCTTGTTCTGCTGGAAAGGAGTGCCTGGGAAGGAAAGGGAGAGTGTCTTCTGACTACCTGCTTGTTGCGGTGCGGATTCCGTATTTTACTNCCTGTCCCAGGGTACCCAGGGGGTACCTCCCTTTGCCCCGCCCAGGTCCCATCCTGTGATAGGTTGGTGTCCTGTGTCTCCCCTCCCCCTCTGGAGCCAGGATAAAAATCCCCCTCACAGGAAGTGGAGTTGAGAGAGGCATCCCACAGCTCTTTTATTAAAGTCATGTTCTGTTATGCTCGTGGCTTTGTGGAACTTTCTCGGATGCTTCCTCCTTCCCTCTAACCTCGCCACACGTGCTCAACGCCTGCATGAACCCCGTGGAAAGGCACGGCGTGACCCTGACGCTGCTGGCCTTAGCTCCATTCGGGACTGAGCTCTCGCAGCCTCTCCTGAAGCGGCCCATCCATGTCGCACTGCGTGACTGGGTGAAAGAAAAGACCGACCGCAAAAGCTAGCCGGGCAAACCGCAGTGCGATACCTGCTCTCTCCTTGCTTTTGGTCAGGCCTTCACAGATGTCACAAGTACCTTTTGAGTTGCAGGAAGACCAAAATTGTCATAAAACAAAGCCAGAACAACTGGATGAACGTAAGACCAGTGCGTTTCAAAGTAAAACAGAATCTTGAAGAATTTTAAAATGTAGCACTCAGACTGCAGAAAAGCTCTATTACTGAAGACAGACACAGGTTCAACAATAGGTGTTTTTACACAGGAACAAATTAGATGTCCTTAGGTTTTCAGGACCTGGCAGGATTAGAACATTATAAATGTAGCAGACAAGGAAAGTGGCTTTATGGCTTGTATTTTCCTTTTAGCTTCTAGGAAACATCCTCAAATGAAAAAAATAGGTAAAAGTCAGTGAAGATTATCCCTTCACAAACTCATAGAGACCTCCTAGAGGAAGAAAGAAAATCAACCCAGCTCTGATTTTTCAGAGATTGAAACTCTTCTATGGAAACTTTTTGGGTTTGGGTATTACGACTTGCCAAAAGTGATAAACAACTACTTTGGCAGTTAAGGTATTTTCAGACAAAATCAGCTGGATGGCACAAAATCTATGTAAAAACATTCAAAGATAAAAATGGGCCTGTAAAATATTCCCAAGAAAGAAAATGTTAGCTTTGTGATAAACATTTGCCTCTATTGCAATGAATACAGCTTCCTCACACAAACATTAAAAAAATTAAAATTTTGTATAAATAAATGTTTTCTCCCAAACATTTTCAAAATATAAAGAAGAAAAAAAACTTTCAAAATAAAATTTAAGAAAAGTACTACTATAAAAAATCACCTTAGAGCCATTTCTGTCAACATGTTACGAGATTCAAGGAGCATCAGGAGAAGTAATATAGAAAAGCCATACAGACATATAGTCATACAGAGACCCAAAGAACTTTACAAAATGTATAGGTCTCTTTAACCTACAGATGTCACAGGACAGGCATGCACCTTAACTGGTCAATTGTGATTGAGTATTTGCATGCAGAACAGCAAACTTGGATATGTGAATATCCTCACATATGTCACATGGGACTGCTCACACATATCGCAGCTCTTTGATGGGTATAAATTATATGTCGGAAGCTCAACCACGATCCAGCCTTTAAAGTGTTCACAAATAGAACACAACCATATTTCACCTTGCCTTATACAAAGAAGCTATCAAGTTTTTTCTCAGTCCTGAAGCCATCTTTATAATGAAGCAAATAGGCGACAACTAATCCCAAGTTAGCACTTCAATGTCTGCAACAGTTCCTGACAGCATTTGAGTTTCCTGAAATGCTCCAGAAAATCAAAAATATCTACCTGGTTTGGGGGTCTTTAGAAATGTCAAATGTCTGAAGGGAAAAATATTTTCTTCAACTTTGCAGTGGCTACAAGGAATTTAAATCCTAGAATTAATATTGTTCATTGAGTATTGGTTGCATCCCTCCACCAATATGTTTTATCAGCTGGTCTATAGCTAAGCAAGACACTCTAGCAGCCAAGGCCAGCATGCTTTACACAAAGGCAGCAAGGATATTCCTGTTTAAAACTCAGCCCACTTTTATGTGGTATAAATAATTAATCCACACTCCTGGACTTGGTTTGGCAGGCAGACCATTGTTGCTTGAAAGACTAAAAAGGCACTTTAAATGAAAAAACAGGGCAAGCCAGGACTAAAAATACTATGATGGGATTTTTTTCACCTCTGCTACATGATTACATTACCCTGGTTCAAACTCTATGATCTGTTGAGCACAATGAACCAAACTTCTGAAGTCTGTCAAAACCTCAGTTTTTGAGGGAGTAGGAGAAGTAGTTGTCATTTGAATATGCACACAGATAATGACATAGCCCACTGCTCCCATATACCTCTGGTCATGGAATAAAACCCCCCTTTTTGTTGATTTTCTTTTATTTCCTCTATATATTGTAGGCAAAGACAACAAGAAAAGCCTCATCCCTAGGATATCTGAGTACATGCCAAAACCTGAATGTAGATCTAGGCCTTCAGAAAACTGTGGATTTGTCTTAGCTGCCAAAAGGTACTCATTCTTGCCCATGTGGAGGATCAGCTCACCCACCCAAAGCACAACAGGCACTGGCTACTGCTGCAATCACCAGCCACAGCACACATATCTTCCCTTGAACTGGGCATGTGCAACTTCCAGTCAATGTGCAAACACATTTGTCAAAAAAGGGGAAAACATACAGTTCTAAGTACAATAAGAAGCTTGCCCATCACAGGAAAAAAAAAAAAAAAAGAAAGAAAAAAGGGATTACTTACCCAAAATGCTATGGAAGGACCTGTGCACAAAAAACATTACTCAAAAAATACAAACAAATATGAAAGCTGTGGCTACAGCCAAAATTTTGTTCTAGTTAAATGCAAACATTTCTATAGTTTTTTTCTCGTGATCATTAACCTTTTCTTTTACTTCCAGAAGGGTGGTCCATTTCGCAAGGAAATTATTGTACAATTAATTATCAGTTACTAATCAAACTATATATGGGGAGAGGAGTTAGCAAACCTACCATGAGATATCAGTTAGACATGCCACAATTTGCTAGCTTGTCTCATAAGTATATTAGAATGTTTTGTCTCTCTCAGGATTTTACAGGTCAGTAGTGTGATTCCATAGGTATAACAAGACACAGGGAGGAAAGTCTCATTTTTTTTTTCTCTGCTGAAGATTAATATCTTTAAAAACATAACAAGACAGACTGGTATAAGATTATGAGAAATTTGATAAACAACAGGAATCCACATCAAAAGGTTAATATACCATTTGTTCATCATGTAAATTATGCTGTCTGGGATAGAAAAAAAATGCTAAGTTCAAAGGAAAAATAAGAACTCAAAAAAGAAAGCCTGCTCTGAGTCATTAATTATGAATTCTCCTGAAGTCTAGTGAAGTGACCCAAGCAATGAACTGAGTGATTAAAATCATGCTTTTTTTTGAACAGAAGGAAAAGTTTTGAGTAAAATTTACGGTTTCATCTATTGAATCTGTTGTTTCACAAAAAGATTAAAACCTTGCATTTCTAGCTTCAGCTGCAGGGCAGAACTCCTTGCCACTGGGACAGAGCCTGCCCAAGACCATGGTGGGAATCTTTGTGATGCAAAAGGTCTGTCAAAGGTCTCCCCAACCATGATGAATTTCAGCTGGAGCAGGAGATCAAAAAGCATCCACAAGCAGGTTACTACTGTGACTTTCTTCCCATCCGGCTTCAAAGGGAAGGGCAGTGATGTGGCAGAAGGAGTGGGCTGCTCACAGGCTGCATGGGAGAAGCTGCTGCACTCTGGTACCTCCAGGAGCTTGGATCTAGGATATTGGAACAAGAAAAAAGCCCAGTGACAATTGTCAGATGTGTTCCCACTCTCAGAGGCTTGATCTGGGTTCTCCCTCAGCCATCCTCTGTTGGATGGTGGTGTGCACGGGTGGGTTTCAGGGCTCCCGTCCCTGCAATAGGACCCAGCCAAAAACTGGATATTGCTCCAACACCCAATCTGCTGCTCAGCCACAAACACTCTCCCTGTACATTGCCTTTTACATCATACTTTCTTCCCTATGTTTTTAACACCTCCCTCTTTCATCGTCAATCTTCCTACATGAAATAAACCAGTTCACTTCCTTTCTCTAGGTGTCCATCCCACCTCTACTTTGGCTGAAATGGTTGTAAGTGTATGGAAAATCGTATTTGTGATGTTAGCATACCCACACCTAACTAAAAATTCACAATTTATTTCCTTTGCAACAATGAACAGGCTTTGCAAACGCTAAAATGCCACACTTAAGTGCTGAATGACTGGCATTAAAGGCCAGCAAGGTCCAGGTGGGTGCAGCCTGCCCAGAGAATGGGCTTCCCTGCTGAAGGGAGTTGAGTGTACCCCTGTGGGCTACAGGCCTAGGGGAGCTTCTGGGACCAGCCCCAGCTTGTGGCTTTGCACTGCCTGTGCTGGCAATGCCATCAAAACTTCTTTCCCTACTCTGCCTTTACATCTGGTGCTGAAACAAAGTGAGGGAGAGAGAAATACGCTTTTCCAGTAGTAGTTTTCCAATTGCTGGACATACTTATTTCATTTTAAGATGGACTAGTAATGAAGAGCAGCTGTTTTTAACTGTGGACTGAGACTGTGGTGGTGGAGAATTATTTAAAAGCTAGACTACTAACCAGCTGAGGTTAAATTAATTTTTATGGAATTCAAAACTGGAAGGCAATGATACCTGCTCACACAGTTAACTTACTCCTGAGGTAATAGCATTGATGGTAATGGGAAAAGTATTTTTCCCATCCCCAAAATATTTCATGGAAAACTTTCAGGAGTTGAAGGAAGAATCATATATTACTCTTTTGGGATTCGATGTTTTTTTCCTACTTTCTTTTCCTTTTCTTTGTCTTCTTTTTTTTTTTGTTTTCTTCATTATATAAAGCAGCAGTTATCAAAATCCAGATGTTTTCCACCCCTATTGAAAAAATATTTTGGAAAGGAAACAAGCAATGCTAGATTCAAAGGTTACTGTGCTGGCTCCCTAATATTCTGCTTCTATAGAGACATACATGCCTTAAATTGACAGTGACAGCCACATGGTTTCAAGAAGACTGGATAGGGAACTGTAAACATTAAAACAACCACGAGAGAAAAAGGAATAAAGCTTTTATTAAATATCAAAGTTCTTAAAAAACACTTGTTGCTTCCAGAAGTCTTATACAGTCACTAACATATGGAAAAAAACCACCAACCTTGTGTAGAAAGTATTTCTGATAATTTGGTATTTGCAGACATGTGGAGCCAACCAACATGTGCAGATTTTGTGCAGGGATTCAACCTTCATATATACAAATACCAGGTCATTTGCACTGCCTCCTTGGGATGATGAGCATTATTAGTCCTATCGCACAGATGTTAACTGATCAGAGGATCAGAGGATGTTAACTGATACCTGAGATCTGTCTTGTGTTTGGCCTGAATGGTGTGTCAGACACTATAGGGAATAAATGTTTTTAAATGTAAATATCCTCAACAACTTTTTTGTCACCATCTTCATTGGAAACCTTTCTTCCCACACCTCTTGACTGGATGGATGGCAGAATCTAGGGACTAGCGGGGACAAGTCCCTCCCACTGTAAGTAAAGATCAGGTTTGTGACCACCTGAAGAACCTGAATGTACATAAGTCAATGGGAACAGCTGAGATGCATCCCAGGGTCCTGAGGGAAATGGCACCTGTAGGTGCCAAGCCACTCTCCATGATATTTGAAAAGTCATGGCAGTTCAGTCCCAGGAGACTGGAAAAAGGGGAAATATTTTACTCGTATTTTAAAAGGGTAGAAGGGAGGACTCTAGGAACTACTGACCTGTCAGCCTCAGCTCTGTGCCTGGAATATCATGGAATAGATCCTCCTAGAAGTTGTGCTACATGGAGGACAGGGAGGTGATTCAAGACACCAACACAGCTTCACCAAGGGCAAGTCCTGCCTGAACAACCCAGAGGCCTTCTGTAGTAGACTGACTGCTTCAGTGGACAAGGGAAAGGCTGTGGATGGCCTGGACTTCTGTAACACCCCACAACATCTTTCTCTCTAAACTGGAGAGAGATGCATTCAGAGGTGAAGTATTAGATGGATAAGAAAGTGGTTGTACAGTCCCATCCAGAGGGTGATGGTTAATGGCTCAGAGTCCCAAAGAACATCAGTGACAAGTGGTGCCCTAAGAGGTCTGTACTGGGACCAGTGTTATTTAATATCTTCACCAGTTACATAGATGGAGAG
>VYXF01010182.1:60608-73670 GCA_013397295.1 Polioptila caerulea | reverse complement strand
GAGCCATGGCACTCCCAGCCCAGAGAGCCAAACGTGTCCTGGGCTGCATCCAGAGCCCTGTGGGCAGCAGGGGAGGGAGGAGATTCTGCCCCTCTCCTCTGCTCTGGTGAGACCCCACCTGGAGCACTGCATCCAGAGCTGGGGTCCTCAGCACAAGAATGACATGGAGAGAGTCCAGAAGGAATACACTAAGACAATCAAAGGGATGGAACACCTCTTGTAGGAGGAGACTTGGGATAGTTCAGGCTGGAAAAGAGCAGCTTTTGGAGTGACTTAATTGTGGCTTTTCAGTGCCTGAACGGAGCATACAAGGAAAATGGAAAGCGACTTCTTACTTTTTTATGTAGGATGGGAAAAGAGGGAATGGATTCAAACTAAAAGAGAGCAGGTTCAGATTAAATATTAGGGGTAAGATCTTTGTTGTGTGGATGGTAAGGTGCTGGCACAGATTGCCCAGAGAAGCTGTGAATGCCCATCCCTGGCAGTGTCAAGGCCCGGCTGAATGGGCCTGTGGGCAATCTGGTCTAGTGGAAAATGTCTCTGCCCATGGCAATGGAGGGGAGCAAGGGGAGACTAGATGATCTTTAAGGTCCCTTCCAACACAAACCATTCTTTGATTTTATGATTCCATGATTCTGTACAACATTTTCACTCTCCTAAATATGAAACAGGATCCATGGTAGTGTAAAAGGAGCCAGATAGAGAAGGACTCAAACAAAGAAATGAAAGGAACAAATATATATGGTTGAATAAAGATAAATATAAATGAAAATGTATTATATTTGCATGTTTTGAACTGCATCCAGCCATTAAAATTCACAGCTCAGATAAAAGATTATGAGTAAAGTACACAGAGTCAGAAATGCAAAAGTGTAATTTTTTTTCAACTGCTCTAATGTAGTTCTGTTATACAGTGCAAAGGAAAATGGCAGGTATATGTGGTACTTTCTTCATATACATTGCCATTTCTCTCATAAGCTGTACTAGTTTAGGACTGCCCCAGAGATTCTAGTCAAGGATCTCAGTTTTAAGGTCCTTGAAAAACAAATTTTATTACTCACTATGCCTTTAAGTGCACATATCTTTAATGCCACATTTCCATAATTGCTGCAGCCCTATTCCTCCTGCAGCAGTTTTCCTGATTTCCAATTAAACCAGGAAATCTGGAAAACAAGAAAACCCGTAGAATTTGGCCCTCTGGGAGTTTCATCTCAACTGCATGATTTTCTGTTTGCTTTTTATTTTCATATTTCTCCTGCCTTTCAACCTAAATTTCTGGCAAAACCCTCATCCTTTGAGGACAAGGCACTGAAAGCTTCAGGATAATCAGGGACATGGGGGATGCTGAGATATTTGTTTCCTTCTGCTTCTAAAACTATATTATCTGTACTCAGTGCTGTCCCTCACCTCTACTTTTAAAATTTTTATATTTTCTCTCTAAACCTGTGACATCTGCACCTTAATTCTTGGCATTTCTGTACTTCCCAAGAAGAGCCAAAAGCAGATTCGCATCAGTTCATGTTGTTGCTTTTCACACAGGTCAGCAGAGAAGGAGATACAAGGCCCATCCGTGTTCCAACAAGTTACTCTAATTAAGTCCCTTTTCTTTTAACCATTCCTGTATAAAATCCTCTACACATCCGGAGAATACTTGGATCATCATATACAAAAGACTTCTTCCATTTTCATATTTTTCAAAGAATCTTCTGCTTTCTCTGCTAGTAAAGAAGGTTGCAAACAGTTGCTCTTGCAAGCCCAAAGGCAGGAAATTTGGAAGCACAAAAATGCAAAATACAGAGCTTGTTGAAGCCCAGAAAGCAGCCTTCCTCCTTTAGGACTCAGATATCAGCTTTGTTCCAGACCAGTCACAGAGTGTGACCCATCTTTTTTTTGCCATCCCCCCACATCTTCCTGGATATCTTTATTGATAATCTGGATGAGAGGATTGAAACTGCTATTGGAAACTACACCAGTTTGGGTGGGACTATTGATCTGCTGGAGGGCAGGAAGCCTCTGCAGAGGGATCTGGACAGGCTGGACCATGGGCTGAGGCCGATGGGGTGAGGTTCAACAAGGCCAAGTGCTGGGTCCTGCCCTTGGGTCACAGCAGCCCCAGGCAGTGCCACAGGCTGGGGCAGAGTGGCTGGAAAGGCCCTGGGGGTGCTGGTGACAGCAGCTGGACATGAGCCAGGGTGTGCCCAGGTGGCCAAGAAGGCCAATGGCATCCTGGCCTGGCTCAGCAATGGTGTGGCCAGCAGGGCCAGGGCAGGGATTGTCCCCCTGTCCTGGGCACTGGTGGGGTTGCACCTCCAATCCTATTTGGGCCCCTCAGTTCAGGAAGGACATTGAGGTGCTGGAGCAGGTCTAGAAAAAGGCAACAGAGCTGAGGAAGGATCTGCAATGCAAATCCTGAGGGAGCTGAGGGTGTTTATCCTGGAGAAAAGGAGACTCAGGGGTGACCTTATCATTCCCTACACCTCCCTGAGAGGACAAGGTAGCCAGGTGAGGGTTGTCTCTTCTCCAAACAGTGACAGGACAAGAGGACATATCTTCAATCTCCACTAGAAGAGGCTTAGATTGGACATTAGGAAGAAATCCTTCATAGTAAGGGTCATCAGTTATTGGAAAGGGTTGCCCAGGAAAGTGGTAGAGTCACTATCCCTGGAGGTGTTTAAGTAAAGGTTGGATTCAATGATCTCAGAGGTCTATTCCAACCTAATTGGTTCTGTGATTCCATGTGATTCTATGGTCTTTGGAGTTTGTCTAGAGGGACTGCACAGAGACACACAAAATGGCAAAAGTCTCCCTGTTACTATTTTGGGAGACATGAAGGTATCAGACTCATTCTCACGTATGAAAAAGACATACCTGCTTTCGGTAGGTACAGACCAGAACAGCCTGTTGACATAATGTCTTCTCATTGTAATAGATGTCTAATGGAAACCAATGCCTGTTTTTAGCAAGGTGTTGGCACTAGCATTGTGTTTGTGTTCCATGCAACAAAAAGAGCAGGTTAATACAGAGAAACCCCATAGCAGAATGCTTGTTCAAAAGTTTTGTTCAAAGTAGGGTCTGCATTTGTCTCTTCAGCATCTGCCCCCAGCAACAGATTTGCTAATCATTTGCTGCCTTTTCTCTCCCTGTATAGTATCCTTCTGCATATTTTGTCTTCTCACTTTTCCCTACTCCCCTTTCCCTACATGTATTTAAAAGACTTTTTTTTTTTTTTAAGTGGCTGCTGAAAACATTTTTCTCATACTGGATCCGTAGCAGCAGATCATGGTGATGAGATCTGCATGGGAAATAGCACCAGACTTGAACCAGTCCTGCCCATCCCCCAGACCTTGGAACTCAGAGGATGATACAAACCTGCTCAGTCCAGCTTGCAGCTCCGGCCATGGCTCAGCTCTATGTTATTGCAGTCACATCTTCCTGACCAGCACTGTCTACTCACACATCCTGCACGTCACACGATCTCCACACTTGCCCTTCACAATCTCACACAGAGACAAGACAGGAAATCTGCCCGTGTGCCCCTTGCGCTTCGGTATCACAGACTGCACATTCTGCCTGTTCCATGCATCTCAATTTCGTCACCTCTTCCACCTAAGCTTGGGGTTTTTTTCTAGTGGCTATCTCCACTAAAAACAAACATTGCTTCGGAACTAAAATACCTCTCAGTCCTCCAGAATTTCATGCTCAGCCCTACACTTCTGTTGCCTCACTCCCATCCTAAATTTGCACTCTCTCCATATATGTGCCTACCTTTTCTGTTGTTTGTATCACATCTCATAAATTCAGGCTGGAAGGTTGTAAAAACTGACTTCTGCCTAAACTACAGGCATTCCTAAGTTAATTTTATTTAGTACTAGAGAGGCACATGTTTTTTATTAGATTTTCTGAAGTAGTTTTAACTCAGAAAAAAGAACTCAATGTTCATTAAAAAACCCCAGCAGCTTAAAATTATTACTACCATAGGAGCCAAAATACAGTATCAGCAAATACAACTGAAATGCACAAGGTAATATGATTTATAAGCCTCTGTAATCAAAAAGATGGATCATCATTCTAGAAAAAATATTCAGCAAGTATATGTTTATCAGAGCTTTTGGAGGGCATATTAGTGAAACTGTACAAAACTAATCATTTTCATTTCCAAGAAAACAATTACCCTTAAACATATGCATTTTCAGGAAAGTGTGTCCATTTATATGCTTTAAAGTAATTATATCCCAAATTACCTTTATACTCTACGATACACTTCAATTATATACTATAATTCCCCGAATGCGCGTGGATCTCTCAAAGCATGACTCAAATGGAAAGTCCTTCAGCTTCAAAAATTAATCTGAAAGTAACTAAGTTGCATGAAAACAAGGGCTTTGTTGCAAAAACTCATTTGAAATTTTGTGAGGTTTTAAGAAAAAGCAGATGTTGAGGCTTGTAAGCAAACAGCAATTCAAAAACTACACTTGAGTAGGTAACTGCCTACGGTGTCTGACAAGTTACACTATACAGGAACATAAACAGCTTTCACATGGAATCCTAAGAACTATCAATTTCTTAATCTCTATATAAAATCTCAATTTTTTAAAATCAGTATTTATGGGTAACTTCTAGGAAACATAGCCTAGAAATGCAGAGAGCATAAATTTTGTACTCACACAGCTGAGGAACCATCACAAAAAGAAAGCTGTTCTGGAGCAATGCCATGAATTTCAGACTTTCAGGGACAGTACTCAAAACTTTTATTCTATTTAAATAAAAATTCTATTTTCTTATAGATAATTTTCATTTAATACTAATGTGAAAATATTACTATATAAATACAACAAACCTTGTCAACAACTCTTGCTCAATGTTTCCAATATTTTTTTTTAAATTAATGGGTTTAGATTAAGGCTTTGGCTGAAAAAATGTGTCAGACTCAAAGCTTTGGCACAAGAAAAGTCAAGTCAGAAGCAATATATTTTCAAACAAATTTGAAAAGGCTATATTATACATACATGGCTCATTTTTAGATTATGGACATGTAAAAAAGCTGTTTTCAACATCTGCTTTCAGTTCTCAAATGGAAATTCTTGGGGCTGCAATTTAAAGCAAAGGCAAGACATATATACATATACACTATGGGCTACTACATTTAAAAATTTAGTTATCAGAAAAATCAGTAGACTGGAAGTTTCACCGAGGTTCTCTCTTTTGTCTCATCTGTTGAGTCTGTGCAGCTCCTCAAGGGCAGAGCTGCACTTTGGCAAAAATCTTGGATGGTGATTTTCAGACAGGACACTGCAGACTTTAAAAACTGAAGTCCCCTCGTCCCACCCCACTCCCCTGCCTCCTGCTTAGGAGTCTGACACAAGGGTTAGGATGGATGTGACTAACACCAAGGAGAGTAAGTGACCTCAGCTTTGCACTAGTGTCCACGAGGCAGAGCTGCAGCAGTCCTGACACCACTGCACTGTCATGCAAATCAACTTGCTCAGGGTTAAATGCAAACCAAACTGCAATGCAAGAAGAAAAATTTGCCACAGGCATTGGGTGCTTTAATCCCAGTGCTGAGACCCTGAGATGGACCAAGATCACCTGAACGTGCCACGAAGTGGTCAGTGGTTGCAGGGCCAGAGACCAGGCATACTCTAGAGCTTTGCAAAAGGTGCTGTGTTGCAACCTGGCAGAGGTGAGCAGGAGTGCCTGATTTAATGACTCTTTTTTTCATTCTAAGGAGAACAGGCGAGTGTTTTGCCTGGTTTACAGAGTTCAGTCTGAAACCCCCATGCTACACCCCATGCATGACATCATGTTACTTTTAGCCCCTTAGACATAATTAAATGGGAGCTACAAGGGGGCTTAAAAGGAAAAACTGATAGATTAAAGATATTTAACTCATGCAATACTCTTTTGGTACAGAAAATACAGGAAGTACTGATAAACTTCAGTGGCAATAAACACCAAGCAACTGACTGCTAATAGCTCCAACTTCCCTCTGCTCTTGCTGAGCCTAAAAGCATCTTTTTCCATTTTAATTTCAGGGGCTCCTTGCAAATATTTTCTGGGTTATATTTCCTATTTTATAGGAGACTGGGCTATATATCTGCTTATCTTTTTCTACTTCACTTTGTATGATCATGAATTTTAAAGAATTGTTGTTATGGGGGGAGAAATATTTCTGGGACTGCAAGAGTCTTTCTGGGAAACAGAATTCTGTCAGTCTATCTGGCCACATCACTACATCTCTGTAATATTTCAACAGGCTGCTAGCAATGCTTCATGCTTCTAAATAGTTTAAAAGCAAAATGTAATGGAAACATCTCAGAGAAAGTGGCTGAGGGAAAAGGCCAGCAATTTCCTTCTTAGAAGTCTCTGCAAAGACTGAGACATTGCATTATATATTGATGACTGTTTTCTTCTACAAAGTCCCCCAGAGTCCCAGAGGTAGCTAACACACCATGATATAGCAGGAGATGCCATTCAACCAATTCCATCTTTTAAGTCAGGCTCTATAATTAGTGTAGCCTGAAGGTCTATAGCATTTAAACAAGTCTTCTTTCCTTCATCTCTATCACATTCTCTTTAGCATTTAAACAAATCTTTTTTTCTTTCCTTCATCCCTAACATGTTCCCTTTTTAAAAGGAATCATTTTTAGCAAAAGCCCTTGGTTGCCACCACATCCAATTTACTTGACCCTTTGGGAGCAAATCATGTCAGAAGATGCACAACTCAGCAAATTCATCCAGCCATGAAAAGAGACCACCAGAATACCAACCCACATTGAGACAATTTGTAGGGACACTCATCTGAGGATGAGCCCGTAATACTCACAATAAGCTTAAAATTTAATTTTGGTCTGGCTTCTCTTTCACCTTTTGAAGCGCACAAATTCATGCAAACCAAGTAAGTTCCAGTACTTACTTTACTCCTTAATAGAAATAAAGTTATATTGTGCTTGTCAGGGGAAAAAAAATACCCTTTAGCTACAAGTATGTGTTATTTGGTTATCACAGGTAGCACTGATGCATTACAAGTTAATGAATTTAATGGGAATGGCAAATTATTCTTGAAATAGACATCAAATCTATCACCAGACATTAAGCACTGCAGGAAAATGAGAAAATCCATGTTTTCTGTGCTAAAACCTTAGGAGACTCTCAGGGGAAAGTGGCAGTTCTCCACCTATCCAAATCCCAGTCCCAGGGATTCTGAGGCCAGAAGTAGTTTTAGGAGGTTTCTGAGTAATTAACAATTTACGTCCAAAAGCATTTTAGCAGATTAGTGGGCAGTTGTTTGCAAGGAAATCTGTCATCTGTGAAGAGCCGGGACACCTTCATAAATTCTTCTTATAGTCATGGCACTGTCCAGACAAAAAAAAGGTACGAAAAAGATGTTTTCTCTGCAATGTCTGGTGTGGGAAAAAGTGTCGAATGTTTCACTGAGTCTGAAGAAACAGGAAGAACTGCCAATAATATTCCATGGCACTCATTTTCCAGCTTCAGATCCTGAACTTTCTGGACATGTCTCAACACTTCCATCCCACCAGATCTGTTTGACACATTAAGGGAAGAGCTATTGAAGCCTCAGACTATGATCTGTAGGCAGAACTAACACTAGGAAACCATGTCCAGGAAATATAAGCATGCAAGCATTCTTATGTTCAAAGGAAAACTTTAAAACAGGGAGCCAGAAACTGGTTTTAAAGCTAATTTGTTCAGATAATTTTGTCTTCAAGTCTCTTCTGAAGTAATCTCCAGATGCTGCCTTCCACTGTCATGCAGGTCTTCTGTAGTAGATTTTATCTAGTAGTTGCAAAGCAACAGTATCAGAACCAAGAGGTGTGTCTTTGCAAATTTGTCTCCTATATAGGTGTAAGATCATTAACCACCAAGTAATGAGGAGCAGCAATAGATTGATGTAAACAAGTGCATACTTGGTTGAGCAGCTGCCTAATGTTGTCACAGTTATTGCAGTCAGGAAGATTTCTGGGAACAAAATGGGATTAGGGAAAGGTGTGAAAAAGTAAGTAAGTACCAGGAAATCTCCCAAGCTAGGCCCTAAAATGCTACAAAGAACAGCATGCAGGGTTGGAAGAGAGGTTGAAAACTAGAAAGGTTAAAGATTGCAGCACAATCTATGCAGAAAAAATTCCCCAGGCTCTTGTCTGAACTGTCTGAGTGACAGAGTTTGGAAAAGAGACATCTCAGCAGGAACTGGGCTTTCCTACAAGCTTGGTTCTAGTTGCAGGCTTGAGATTTGTGGCACAGAGCATCACTCTGATATGCACCTGCAAAACTGGCCAAACCAGAAAGGCCAAAACAGACACAGCACTAAGAAACCCTGAAGGCAGGATATGGAGGGCCACTGCTCCCCAACACCCCAACATGAGGCAACACAGGTGTCCCTGCTCTCTGAACATGGCAGGCAAACACTGCTTCCTTTAGGTATTAGAGCTTGTACTCAGACATCTGTTTCAGAGATTTTGGGGATTTGTCCAAGTCTTGCCATCTTTACTGCTCCTTCAAGCACATGCCAGTCCATTGAAGTCAATGAATCTGAAAGGTTTTTGTCGTGGTACTTACTGTTTGAAAGTTAATTTTATTCCTCTCCATAACCCCTAAAAAATTCTTTCTAATACTTCTTTGACTTATTTGCCTCTAATCTATCCCTCTCTTTCCTTCAACTCTCTGAAGTATTCATCTTCAGAATCTTCATATTTAGGAGTTTTTAAAATATATCCCCTGAAATTTTCTAGTCAAAAGCTCAGTCAGATTACAATAACAATCAGAAATTTGTTATGCTGTGTATCTGAGAGCAGTTTTCCCCTCCTCAGCCCAACAGCTGCTTTGCAGAATGACATTACTTAAACTTGAAAAGAGTGGGAGCACAGCAAAGATTGCCAAACATGCTGAGAAACATTTTGAGATTTATTTGTGTAGACATGGTAGTATAAATACTGGCACCTGGTTGAGCAGACTGATAATGTTATATGGATACTAATTCCTCTTCCCATTTTATTATCTCTGCTCTCCAAAGCTGAGACACCTCTCTGAAAAGAACATAACATTTTATTCTGGGACACAAATCCAACATATATAATTCCTGAAAAATTCCAGGATTTTGGATAAGTATCAAGCCTGTCAGGTCTTTACTCCTTACCCACCTCTGCCCTCAAAAAATTCTTACAGGCTGTTTTTCCTTCTTTTTAGGAGGTATATAAAACACAGAGTCAGGTGTACCACTCCAGAGACATAACAGCAGGATAGGATGAAAAATGCAAGGGACACCCAGCCCCACTTATGTAAAGTACCCAAAGACAAGGGTACTTCCATAAACCTCAATTCTCTGTGCATTTTAGCATGACAGCATTACTGTTCAGATGGAATAAGATGTGATTGACATGTCAGAACCAGGCCAGCAAGAGAGCAGGCATTAGATTAGCTGCAATTTTGCTAAAGCCACATTAGGACACACTGCTCAGCTCCCATCTTCAGATGGACACAGCCACAAAAGGGAACACAAGCAGCTGCAAGAAACACTAATCAGAGTTTGGAAAGCCCTTGCTAGGGCCAGGTCAGCCCAGGGCAGGGACTCCCACTCCACAGGCAGGTGCTGCATCAGACCTCTCCTGTGCTGTGCCCTAAAGATCTTGACAGATCTGTGGAGACAAAATCTAGCCTGGCTTATAAATATATTATTAAAAAAAACATGTTCTTTATGCTAGCGGAAAAAGAGCCAATGTTTGGTGAATCAACTTGAAAGTCCTGTCCTAAAATGACCTGAGCTGTGAGACCACTGCTCCAGCCGCCTACTGGCACTGCAAACACAGTTACTGGCATGGCTTTAAGCCAGCCCAGAGACTCAGGAGAAAGCCCAGCATTTATGAGACCCGGTGATTCTAAGGGACTTTTCTATCCTAAATGGCTCTCTAATTCTGTGATTTAGGAGAAGAATGGAGTGAGTTGCTTTCACCATTGTTCCTCATTCATAGGAGGAGGGAACACTGTCACGTTTTGGTTTGTTTTGCGTAGTGTGACCACCTCTAGCATCTATTGAAAGCTAGCATAACTTTAAAAAGTAACTATCAGTGGAAACAAAATCAGACAGAAAAGAGGTTAAAATGCAAGGGGAAAAACTCATGGGTCTCAAATAACCTCAAAATAATAGTCACAGTGTGATGGTCACTAACACAAATAGCATAGTAGATAATCTTTTCTTTAAATATGGAAGCAAGATCCAATAAAAAAAGCAATGTACCACTTTAGCAAATTCCTTTTTCTTAGAGAATGGATGGACAAACTCTGTCATATGGCCTTTACCCAACCATGTCCTCGCAGCTCTTACCAGTATATGATGAGAAATATTAGGGATATATGCAATGGGTGAACAATTTGACAAGGACAGTACAGACACTAGGCAGAGTGCTATTTTAATTTTTAGTTCTATCTGTATTGCAAGACTTGCCACTGAAACAAGGAAGAAAAGTACATCTCACATGTTGGTAGCAACCTTGAGGGATATAGCAGAATAAATTAAAAATACTGCTCAGCCAAGGTTTTTACAGGTTCTCCAGGAACAGCAAATGGTGGTGCAACCAGGAAATGCCTCACCTAGCTGAACAGCCAGATATGGTATTACTGTATCTCACAAAGCCTGCAAAGTAAAATATACATGGAGTCATAGAATAATTCAAAATGGAAAAGACCTTAGTATGTAATTTAGTCAAAGCAGAGATGTTTTACCTTGCAACACCAAATGACCATATTCACTATGAGAAATATTTGTGTCATATCCAATATAGCAATTATATGTTATAAATTAATCATATCTACTAAGATGAACAGAAAAGTGAGAAGATAGTATTTAGATGAGTTGCCTACTTTGTGAATGAAGACTAGAAAATTACCTGCCTTGTGAAAGCCGAGTTCTAGTTCTCCAAATCAGTTGTCCCAACATCATTTCTACATCCATCAGAGGCAGAATCACTGTTTGCGTGAACAGAAGGAATGTGAATGTCTCACTGAGACATCACACATCAGCCAAAGTTCAAGGCATTTCTTTTCCAAAACTATCCTTGACTTCCACCTTGGTGCATTGGTGTCAGATGCTGCCCATACAAGACTAGCATTCAGGCTCCTCTCACTTGTACCTGGGTCCTGGTCTTCTGTAGAGATATATCAAAAGGAATAAACAAAACCAGAGAACACTTTTTCCTTCTATCATTATGTATTTTAGACTCCTTGCCCAGGAATCTCCTTCAAAAAAGGATCTTTGCCAATTCATTTATACTGGTTTACAATCAAAGAATATTATTTTCATGTTTATGAAAAAATCATGAATAAGAAGCTTGAGAGTTATCCAATCTAGACATCCTATACGCTGGACAAATTTCTCAGCAACTTCATCTAATGTCAATATACTTGAGACTCATATTTAGCAAATTATGTTGCTCTTTTAAAAATTTAATAATACGTTACCACACCAAGAAAATCCACACATAACTGTGACTAAAGTCTCTAAAAACCTTATCTCATAGAAGTATATTTTTAATAAATATATGATTTCATAAGTCGTCATTGATACTCAATGTTGACATTCCCAGAACAGAGGAGACCAATCAAAAAACAAAGCTTTACAAAGTACTTATTATGGTTTGCATTAGCTGGGAAAGAAGTTCCAGTGGGACAGGGGCTATGTCGTTAGAAGAACTGAATCATTCAACTGATTTCAATTCGTATAGAAATTAACTTTGGCTGTATGGCACAATGTCCTTTGATGAATGTTCAAACCAATGGAGAGTGAGATTAAATTAAGAAAAAAGCCCTTGCCAACAATATCAATGGTCTCCAATGGTCCAGTCCACATAGATAAGATCAAAACAATTATCAGTGTTCTCCAAAACAAACCTACAAATAAAAACATGTTAACCTTCCTTTTGCACTTAATTCTCTTCATCTAGTCCCGTCACTCATGACAGATACAAGGACAAGAAGCAATGAATACACATTTTGTTTTGGTTTGTTTTGTTTTCTGTTCTGTTTTGTTTTGTTTTGTTGTCCCATCCTGTAAGAGAAAGTAACTGTAAGTAGGACCAGTTAATTTCTGGAGGGTTCTGTCAAAAAAATTAGCTAGTACCACCATCCTTTCTGTCTTTTTCTATGTAGTTAGTATCATTTTCATTCATAAATGTCTTACCTATAGTGCGTTTCTCCAAATGGGGTATAGCCATCACTGATAACATGGTAAAATAAACAGTAATTGCTCAAGAGAAATTAACTGCTGAAAGGTGCACAGGCTAATGAACATGTTCTTAGTTTAATGTACACACATGGAAAGCAAGAAGAGAAGGTTTACAAAATTTGGTTAAAATTACTGGGGAAGCAGTGCATCTGAAGCAATACATGCAAAGATAAAAAAAAGCTGGTTAACTTAAACTGGGGACTTTTTGGTGCAGGGAAAAATTGTTTGATTTGAAATGGAGTCATTCCTGTTTTAAAGGAACAGCCCCAGGGAGATACAGCGGGAATTAACAGGGGGAAGAGCTACATTCAAGTGCAGTTAGGGTCCCAGGGAATGCACAAGTAGCCTTACTCAAGCATGCAATTACATATCTCTCTCTCTCCAAAATGAAGACAGATATTGATGGGACAGGTGGAAGAGGAGATCTCAGTGGAAATGACACAGAAGTACCTATGGAGAAATCCATCATTCAGCTGCTGTTACTGCTGCAGCTGTTGTGATAAAAATAGGGAATGAGGAACAGATTTATGTACATTTTTGTTGCATAAATCTTAACACTCCCTTTTCAGTAACTTAAGCTCCAGAACTGGTTGGATCAGAAATGTGCTTGTGTGGTGATCTCAGCACAGCTCACCCATAAATTGGAGGAGGGTGGAGGGTTATAAAAGCAAAGTCATACAGAGTAACACAGTGGCAGCACTACTTGTCAAGCCAAACCATGATGGCACAGAGCAGCTGGACACGTGTTAAGGCTGCAAGCACAAAAATTCAGCCCAGTAGGGAAAAAATATAAAAATGTATTTAAATGGTGGAAATTTTTTTTTATTTGT
>VYXF01010182.1:21257-60501 GCA_013397295.1 Polioptila caerulea | reverse complement strand
AGAGAGAGAAACAGAGAGATAGGCTATTTAAAGAAAGTATGCTTTTAACTGGTGATAATAGCTCCCTGCTGATAAAAGCTATGTGGCATACTGAGCAGATGGCAAAAAGCAACAACAATCTGTTTCTCGTTATTTTCTCCTTATGTGTCCACCACAGCTTGGAAAAGCTGGAGTTTCTCCTACAGGTGAAATTTAAATATATTTTTCTTCTTTGTCCTTTTCTCCCCCTGCCTCTTTCAAACACACTGCTCAATTAATTCCCTCCCTCTAGTGAACTATACATTATTTCCAACCACATATAAATGAAATTACGAGCTGAAGAAAGAACATTTAAAAAAAGCCAAGCTATCATAAAAGAAGGAAAGGGGTTGGGAGAGGAAATTGTATGTACGTTGAATGTGCCTGCTGTTTCTCAGCTGGGAAGTAGAGGAAGAACACAATGTACAATTTATTCCATAAATTGAATTATCTTCCTTCTCACACCAGTGTTGTTCATAGACACACCAGTGACTGCGGGTACATTGCAATCCTCCAGCTCACTGAGATTTATTCACTCCAGATTGTGGCAAAAAGTCCAGTGCATGATCATCTAGCAATGATTCCTGAACTACATCTGGTTTGTTTGCAATACAGCAAAGAGTCCTCCAACAGGTCTCCCACAAGTTGACAACATACGTTGTCAAAAAATAAAATGAATGAAACCAAGCATAATAAATAATTACAAAGTGGAAACATCACCTTGTTTACCTGTTGGAAAAACACTGACATGAGGACAACACTATATAAAAAGAGTCCTTGGACTTCCTTAAGGCCAGGAATTCCTTCAAACTAAAAAATCCCAGTGAATAAAAACCCAAGCCTGGACAGGGAAAAAAAAGTGATGTAAATAAAGGGCTGTTCCTCCCTTTCCAGGGAATGGCTTCACAGTTATCAGCTTCTGTTCACTTTACAGAAGCTCTGAATCATTTACAAAGAGAAGGAGGGAGCTTTTTTGGCCTGCTTTCTAATACTTTACAACTTCTATCTGCTGAAAAGATACTGAAGAGTATTTCTAAATATGTGAAATACGTCATAATAGTTACCTGAAATCTGTGTTTTCATGCAAGTCTGGTCTTTATAAATTGATTCAGAGAACAAAGGCACAGCAACTTTCTCATCTGCCCTAGATTTTACCAGAGAAATATCCTATATCCCAGGCTTTGCAAGTTAGTACACATGTACTGGACAATAGGGAAACATTAAGAAAGAGCACAAGGAAGGAAATTGTTTGAAAGCTGGTTTGTGTCTCAAAAAACTTATCTAGGTGCTTGCATTCAGCAGAATTTAGTTTTGACGCCTCAGTCATGAGGCAAGGGTTTGATGTTGAGAGTAAAATAGAGACAGGAAGGATGGGGTGAGAAGAAGGACATGGGGAAGCCCTGAGGAGGAGGAGTCAGAAACCCTTCATTGTCCCATCGGCAGAGCCATGTCTGCCCACCTGCCCTTCTCCCTGGCTTGGACAAATCAGGATGTGTGACAATGGCTCGGTGGTGCCAGCAGCCCTGCTGCCTCTAACAGCCTGCTTCTCCCACCCCTGGAGCCTGGTGCCACGTGGTTACACACAAAATCCAGGGGGATTTCTTCCCACTCAAACTGGGAAGAACTTCAACTGTGTAACTACGTTTTTCTACAGCTTTAGGTATGAAGATGTTTTTCTCACAGTGGAGTGATAGCAACCCCCTAATTTCTAGCTGTAAAAGTGTCAGTGAACTTTAGCCTGCACAAACAACCTAGTATTGCAGTGTAACTATATCAGGTAATAGTGACATGTAAAATGAAACTCATCTACCAGAAATTTAGATACCTAAAGCACTATTCATGCTTGACCATTTTTACTTGTTTTCTTCTACTGATGATAAAAAGACCTCAAAGTGACCTGCTGAGATGTGGACATGTACCTGTGCATGTGTACAGATCACCAGACAAGTGTTGTTTAGTCAATGCTGAAGCTGCAACATAAACATAATTGTCTGATCTAATGCTATGTGCTAAACAATCCTCACGAAAAAGCATACAGGTAGTGATTAAGCACAGCTAGTACTTTTCTCAGAGCTACTATCATTTTCAAATAAAGACAGTACTGATCAGAATCACTGAAGGCAGTACAGTGAGTTAAGAAGAGATGGAAGTGCTATCTTTCAAAGACAATTCTCAGAGAAGGTGATTATTACTTTAGAAATTATACGTGTTAAAGATTTTCCACTGCAGGTATTTTTGCTCAAAACAGAGTTCTGTCTGCAATTGGAGCTTTAATGGCTCACATTGTATCAACTATCATGGCAGGAGAAAAATACACAGCTCCTCTTCAGTAGACAGAAAATAAAAGTCAGTGATGGCACATATGTTTTCTTTCCAGTTTCAGATTGTTGAGTCATTTCTGGGTTTTTAATGCATTTATCTGCTATCTGATTTTAGAATCTTTGTGAAGAGCATGAGGGATAAGGAGATCAACTTATAGTAAGAAAAATCTACCTACCTACATTATTAGAGGTTGACAGGGGAATGGAAAGGAAGTGGTGATATTTGGCAAATTTAAATACATTTTAAAATTAAGTTTTGTAGTTTCTACTCAAGACTTGACTTTTAAGGAACTGCAAAAGTCTTCTGTTATGGAGAGATTCTGCCTCAGTGGATAGGGTGAAATTGTACCTGCTACTTGCTCCTTAAATTCAAAGAAAATCCCTTAAGAAAAATCCTGCTAAAATGGATTTTGAAAGGTGATTTGAGAGGTATTGACATTGCCCATCTACCTGCTTGATGCACTCACAAGAGACAGGTTTGCAGAGAAAGACTTTAATCACTTTCTGTACTCTCACTCAGGGACAGGAAGCAAAATATCGACACTAATATTTGAAAAACACGATGGTCCCAAGTGAGTTGCAGTGGGTGGAAAAGTGGAGATGTGGTTTGAGAAGGAAAAAGATCCACAAACTCACATTATCGATGTGGATAAGAACAGCCTGACGTGAAAAGCATGAAAAGCATGTGCACACTGTGGAAAAAAAAACATTATCATGTTCCATTCCTTGCAGTTCATTAATTAAAAAGCAAAAAATAATGTTTAGGTTAGTCAGAAAGAAAACAAAATCCTACACAGAGAAAGGAACAGGATCAAAAAAGATAAAAAATCTTTTTTCAGAACTTCATAGTTCAGAACACTCTCCATTTTTCAAGAACCAACCATGAACTGAAGACATACAAGTTTCAGTTGTGATATTTATTAATCCAAGTGTTCCTGAACATGCTTTTTTTATAAATTTTATATATCTTCCAGTAAAATGTTTTGCACTCCAGAATGAATGATCCTTTTGCATGATTGATCTTTGTCATTACTGCAAACCTGACCTAGTCTGCTTATCTACTTTGAAGCTTCCTTAGGACTAATCAGCTGTCTCACTTCACTGTCTCAAAACCCCTTGTTTTGTCTTCCTTTCAGGATTTTCTAAATGACTAGAAAAAACACAAAAGCCAGGAAGACAGATAAGACTTTAGAAGGCTATAAAAACAGTGAAAGTCATTAAACCAGTTAATCAACACCCTACATGCACATGGGGGGAAATTATTTTTGATAACGTGATAATTTTCCCAGAAAACGAAAGAACTAAAAGTGGAAGATACATGTTCATATTAATAAATAGAGTCTTTGTAATTACAATCTGCTGCTATAGCATTTACCCATGCTCCTGTAAGACTGACCTGCTGTCCACCACGTGCAATGCAACTACACCTATCACAGGGTTAACCCTATTATTTGGATGTAGATAAAAGCATAGACAAGGCTTATTTAGGTCATTGGACAACTCTTTTATTCAATACTGAAGAGCACATTTGAATCACAGACAAGTTTATGAGTCATGTCTAAGAGCCTGCTTTTATGGATCAAGATCATCAACTTGTACATGGAGCTCTCCCTAGAAAATTTGCAGTTTAACAGTCACATTGATAAGCATACTTCCTGCTGGATGAGACAAAACAAGTCTTTTCATCTAAATCATTACACAGTTTTCCAGAGGTCTTTCACAATCTCCATGGCTTAGAAAAACGAAGCACAATATGATTTTTGTGAAGAAGTGCTCGGTGTAAAAGCTAGCTGTCTTAGCCTACAAAAAGGATTTAATGCTCCTAACTTACAGGGCTTTCCTGAGATTATTTTTTTCCATGAAGCAGGATCAAAGCTCTTGTCACAGCAAAGTTTTCCAAAGGCAAACTATTTCCACATAAAATAACAGCTTTGCTGGTAAGTAGAACACTAGTTCTCAATACAGTTTTAAGTTATTTCACTCTAGCTGAGACCCAAAACAGGGTCTCACCTACCAGCAGTACCACTGAATAAACTGTAAGAGCTGTTGTCCATTCCAAGGTCTTATATGCCAACTGGAAAACAAGAATGTTGCATGCATTTTTCACTGTTATTTAATTTTTTTTTCTTAAATCCTTCTTTTTATGTTTGTATTTTGATGAATTGACTACCAAAATAACTATTAATCATCTATAGATTGCAATATTTTATTTTACGGCTGAAATCCCTACTGCTCAGCTTATGGGAACATGGATGAAAATGGGCAAGAGTGTTTCATTCAGGTGCTCTCTAATATTTTAAACAGAAATGAAAGGGAGAATTGAGAACTTTAGCATGATCATCACAATCATATGAGGTTTGTAATTAAAAATTGGAGCTTGACAACTGACTTCAGGCAGCTACTGAGTACACAATGTTACGTATATTATGAAGATGGAAAGTCTGCCCCAAATCTAGAGGCATAGTCTTCAGAATTGCCTCAAAGTTATAAAAGCATAGATCTCTCTAAACAAAAAGAAAAATTAAGTAAAGTACAACTGAACATATTTCTACACCTACAGAAAAATAAACCACCTGAAAATTACTGATATGTAATTGTCTTTCACATTCACTTTCCCTCTCAATTCATGTTCCTTTCTTCAAAAATCCTTATATAAAAATACATGAAATCTTGAGCTGACAGCTTAGCTCATTTGCCAATTTTTGCCCTCAAAGCAGTGAATTCTTTCCCTTTCCATCCCAACCTCTCTCAGAGTGATAATGCCAGCGTGCGGGTATTCAAGCAGAATTATTATCACTTGTTTAACATTTCTGGTGTATAAACAAAACAAAAAAAGAAACAAAATTAAGGGTGACTGTTTTTCTTGCCACTATGTGCTGCAGCAGTTTCTTTTTTGACAGAGCTTGTACTGAGTGGCTGTGCCTCGAGTTTGGATGGGTGGGTTTCTGTTCATAATTTTATCCTACTGTGAGTTGGATTAAATTACTGAAAATTAACAGTCAGAAGGATTTTTGACCACTGTAAGAGTAGAACAAAGTCAAAAAGGTTTCTTTTGTGTTCTCTTCCTTTTCATGGCCTTTGTCATACTTTGTTAAGTATGAAAACATCTTCTGGAATAACAACTGCCCAACATTAAATTGCAAATTTTGCTACAAGTGTTGACTACTCTACTAACGGGTTGTAACTCATGAAACTACTTATTTTCCTGCTACAAGGAAATATTACAAAAATAATAAAAGAAAAAAAATCCCAAACCCTGCTAAAATCAATCCAAACTTGAAATATTTATCAAATTACACAAAGGTATAGTCTCCAAAGCATACAAAGACTTGCACTCCTGCAGCATGCCTGCAGCTTATTGTCTGTCAATAGTCCCAACAACGGCAGTGAAACTATTCATAATTTTAGAATAGAAAAGGTAGGCAAGTGCTCTGCTGGACTTAGATGAAAGTATTCCACACATCAGAAAACAGGGCTGCAAGCTCAGGCCAACTGCATTACATGCTTGAAGGTCTAAAGAGTCCTCAAAGCATTGAACAGAAATGTCAAGTGAACCAAGGTCAGCTCAGGGTTTGAAGACTAAACCAAGCATAATTTAATTTCTTTTGCTCAGACTTTCTCTGGAGCAAATTCAAACAAAACCCACTCAGGATATTTGATGCAACAGATAAAGGGCAACAGTACGAATTAATCTAACATTTCATTCAAGTTAGTTGGAGAATATATTTATACCTGTTCTGTGATATAAATTAACTACCTTCAAGCTCTCTTCTATTCATGAAAGACCTTGTGAGGAATGACAGGTCTCTGATCACCATTCCTCTATCCATTATGGGAAAACAAAATCCTTTGTGCACTAGGGGAGTTTAATCAGGGGTATTTATGTCCCAGATCACTGACAATTTAAGACTTGAGTAAAGTAAAAAAAAAAAAAAAAGCCCTCAACTCAAACTTGGAATTCAGGTTTTTTTTTTCTGGGGACCAGCTGCAAATAAGTGGATTTTAGAGTGGCCTGAACACAGTCGTATGCATCTGTGTGCTGCAAAGAGAAACAGAAGAAGGCAAAGAAAACCTGAGAGAGTTGAAATAAATCCAAGAGCATGAGCAGACAGTCCCCATGAGAAGCCTGGCTGAATGCAGAGAGCTGAGTGGCACAGAGAGAAACATCCCTGTGCGTCTGCATCACCGGAAGCCATGAGGGTTCACTCAGTGGCACCACACAGTGCCAAGGAGAAAATCCTTGGGCACACCCCATGTCTCAGGCTGGCATAGGTGAATGGGCCTTTGTCATAAGGGAGCTTTCTAGGGCATCTAATTAGCATCTATTGTGCAAGCTCTGTTTAAACTCTTGTCTCTAAAAACGTGGTTTCTTCCCTGCAGGACACAGGTGACCCAATATATTCCTGTTCTCATGTGTGGCATTTCAGCCTTACAAAACTGCCTCATCTGCAGCAGCAGAGAACTGGTGTCAGAAGAGACCTTCACTATTGACTGTAGCTGTTAGTAACATCCTGACAAGTAACATCCATCAAGCCCAAAGGTGTTGCTGTTGGACACGCAATGACACACATGGAGACACTTTTGGTGAGAAGGTAAAAACTATTTATTAAAACATTTGACTCTATATTTATAGTATTTTCATACAGAGTAGGGATTAGAGGAGAAGGTTGCACCTCTCCCATCCCATTGGTCAAGACAACTGCCCATCAGTTGTTTTTTACTCCAAGGGAAAGTATGTAAACAACTTTGTCTTAACATAAACATGCTTCTAAATTTAACACCTGTGTGTGAGAAAGAACTACAAACTATGAAAAACATCAAGCTGTAAAGTGCACCAGAAAACTGAAAAATTAGAGCGACACAAAGGAGCACAATCACAAATTCCTATAGGCAGATGACAAAATATCCCCTATTGACATCCAGAACTGGTGATCTTACAAGCCGACTGCCTGAAAATGAACCAAATTTTTATGTGAAATTGCTCCTATTTTGAAAGTTGGGATTAAAAGTGAACACATTTGAAGTTCTTGGGAGGAGCAGGAGGTAAAGTAACACTATTATCCAAGGGATGGGTTTAGTTTTTACAGGCTGTGACTCTTTTAAGAGGTTACATTATGTCAAACTGCTGCTGAGGAAAGCAAGTAAAGGAGGGAAGCAATGCTAAAAGCCACAGATGACATACAGCTACCTGGCTGGCCAAGCTGAGAGGAAGCCTCATGAAAAATTGTTACCACATGTTTTCACTTGGGTTAATTTGTGAGTGTCCTAAAGAAAAGAGAATAGAAAAAAGGTAGCGCTTACAAGAACTAAAATGTTCAGCATTTATAGGCAGTGAGCAGGAGCTGAGTGGCAAGAGCAGCCAGAAACAGACTAAGACTGCACAGACTTCCTGTCTGTCAAAAGTATCAGCTGAAGATTATTTTCAGGTTAACAGGCATTTATCAAAATAAAACAGGTGTATCAAGACAGCCATGAAAAATTACTAAGTACTTAATGTCTTTCATGGGGATTATTTCAGTGAATTATTTCACCAATTGAGCCTCTGTTCCACAAGTTTATCCAAATATCAGTCTATGAATTGCTCAGAGGAGAAGTTTCTTACTGAGGTAATCTGTGAGTTGTTTCCTCAAAAGTGGCTGTGTTTGACATAACAATCCATGAATGTCAAACAGTCACAAAAGGCAAAATTTTTAACCATGGACATGGAGCAACAAGATGTCTTTTATGTATACAGATAAACTCTGCCTATTTGCTAGAAAATAAAAATATGTTTAAAAGGATGTTCTTTCGTGTGTTTTTCCTAAGGACCAAAACAACGAAGGCACATACAGAGGCATGAAGGAGCTGGGCTGCCATTCTTGCAGGGCAGTCACAGAGCACCATCTTCCCAGCCCTCTCACTGCTCACAGCCTCTTCACCAGCACAGCCTCTTCACCAGACCTGTTCTACTGAAGTGCTCAAAATGGCAGCAGTGTGACAGAATTGCTAAAAGTTTCTTTTTCCCCTTTGCCCCTGGACATCTTTTGTCTGCAGGATTTCCACACTCACAGGCTCAAAGCCCCTGTTCCTTGCCAGCAACATAAAGGATGTACCTCATGCTGCATTTCCCCCACGGGAGAAAGCTCAGGGGGTCTCACAGGCTTTAAGGAAGCTGCTGAGAGGATGTAGAGCTGCAGGATGGGACTGCCAGACCCTGCACAGGGTGACGGAGCCCTGAATTCCACATTAGGAGAGAGGTGACTTGGAGTCACTCCTGCACTCCCCAACACCACAGAATAAAGAGTTCTTCCCACCCCGTGTCCACCCATTCTGGGATGACATAGTGACTGGACAGGAGGTATTGCAAGAGGTCATTTAATCTGTCTTCTTACCCAGGGCAGGCCAACACTCTTGGCAAGTGCTTGTACAAGCAGTCCCTAAAAACCCCCACCACATCCCCAGGCATTTTGTCTCACATCTACAGCCCAGTCCAGGAGTCCCACTACTTCTTGCTCTATGCTCTGCAAGCCAGATTATCTATTTCCTTTTTCTCTTGGCATTTGAATGAATTTCCCCACCCTTTCTGAAAAACTAGAACGATCTCAAAGCTTTGCACCTTCCTAAAGACTTTTTCCTGTGGCTGTTGCTCTCATAACCAAATGGCCAGGGGATTTTGTTCCTGAAAAATTTCAGATTTTACTGCCTACCTAATTTATATTTTTTTCTTGGTGCGAGTGATCCACACAGCGTCACTTTGCTGCTGTTAAGAGCTGATATCAGGAGCATCAGAGCCTTCACCAAGTTCCTCTGGCAGAGCATGACAGCATTTCTACCAGAAACCACATTTCAGGAACAAAATTTTTACCTCTTCAAAGAAGTCAGTGCTTCCCATGTCACCCAAACTACTGCAATCCCAAAAGGCTACCAATTCCCAGTCCTGAGGAACTCCTGAGGAGGCAAAGCAGACTTGTCCCTTCTCCCTTCCAGCATTCACACACCCTCAGGACAAGGCTGAACCAATACAACAAAAAGACCATATTCTAGTTCCCTAGGAAAGTAGGGGACATCTCCCCAGAAAGAGCAATATAATACACACTTTTGCATCCACTGCAGAAGAGCTCCACAGGCACAACTGACATTAAAAAGGCTAAATGAAGAGTGTCTGAGAAAATACTGCAAGGTCTTAACCATGAAACTCTAAAAAGAAAATAAAAATAGACCCAAAAAAATCCATAAATAAAAAAAAAAAATTAGTGAAAAAGAGGCTCTTGCCTGAGGGATTTAAAACATGTTAAAATGAAGGCCCCAGGGTCACTGTCTTAATTCCTTAATTCTTCACAGGAAATAAATTTATGATAATATTTTCCTGAAGACAGTTCATTATTCTGGGCTTATTAAAAATCAATAGTCAGGAAGACTCCATTGCTATGCTGTCTTCTGTATACTAATTAAATCCTTTAACTGCATTCAGACAGAATAATTACACACTCCGGGATGCATGAGTGCCTTGTTAGAGCTTTCTCCTGTGCCTTACAATTTCCCAGGGTGCTATAGTCTTGTTTCTAGCTACATCTATCAGTCAAATGAACCTCCAGAGCACAATTTTATTTCCTCTGCAACAATTATAGTCTTATCTAGGGTATCTTGACCAAAACCAAACAGCTTTTAGAGAAGTACATTTTTATTAAAGAAGATATTTTTTCTCCTTATGATAAAAAGAAGAATCTACATCCTAATCAAATATTAAATAACCTTATATAAACTATCTTTCTGGGAATTTAGTGTTTGAGTGTTTTGTTTTTGTGCAGGTATTGCATGTGGAAAAATAGCTTATTATGCCTCAGACATCTGATTTTAACATAAGATGCTCTGTATACTAAATATAACCCTGTTCTTTTACTTTCTCTGGTATGATTAAACAATTTTCCTTCCTGGTCTTCTGTCTGCCTGGATTTAGTCACACAAAAGGGACACCAAAAAGCACAGTGCAGTTTTTCATCTTCATTTCTGATATATTTAACAAACACTGGCTGCTCTACTTGCAAACTTCCACAGAAATGCGTCATGACTGTATCATTTAAAAAGAGATTAATAGATTGAAGCAAATGTTTATTCCATCAGTAACCCCAAACTGCAGTAGCCATAGAATGACAACAAAATGAAGATTTTAAAAAAGAACGAAGGCTTAATTTGCTCACCATGTCTGCTAGAAAATTGCTATTACTTGTAGTCTCCATTCTCATAGTGGCTGCACAGAGATTTCATTACATTCAGATTGGTTTTTTTCCTTTTCTTTATATACGCACTTCCTACAGTGTAATGAAATAAATTACCAGTCATGGATTTTTCAAATGCCCATAACTTTCAGTCACTCGTCCCCCTTTTCTTTTTCAGTAATCTCCTTGTTTTTTAAAACCTAAATTAGTATATATATACAGCTGTAAGAAAAAAAATCCACTACTTGCATGTTCCTAATGTTTTGTATTGATTTTAACATGATCATGTCTGAAAGAGTGAGGTGAAGTGCTGGAAAATATTTGTCCTAACAATTCAGAAAAATCTAGTCTTTATCATAATTTTGACCTACTACTCTCTTACCATCAAGGCAAATCCCTGAATACTTAAACTTAGATGACTCTCTGGGGGAATTGCTTCATTTCAGGTCACTGCAACCATGTAAATACTGTGCTGGTTAATTTACTTCTCCCTTCTCTTTTCCAACACAACTTTTGCTCCACCATCTCTGCTATCTTCAGTTTCAATGGATGTCAGTTTTAAAATTTAATTCTCAGCACAATGAAATACGTGCAGGTTAAGCTAGTATGGGTTTTCGTCTTTCCAGGTAGAAGCATAAATTAGCCTAGCATTAGTGATGTGAAATTCAGATGCTGTGATATCCCAAGAAGATGATTGCTTAAAGAAATGTTAAAAGCAAGGTTTTTTAAGAGTGTGGACTCAGGAGGAGAAAAACCAAAACTCACCAATGCACCTCCTGCATGGGAGACATTTTGATTGTCAGAATCAGGAAAAAACTCCTCTGAGGATTCATATATCCAGATCTCCCCTGCAGTGCATGGGTGGATGTGGCTTTCTCAGAACCAGGGTTTCTCTTCTTTAGGTGTAATGACTGTCTCCTAAGGGGGAAAAATCCCAAAATAAGCGTGTCTTACAAGCAGTCAAAAGAAAATGGCAACACTACCAGAATTAAAACACACAAGCTGCATTGCTATCCCATCTGTTTTATCCAGCAGATTCTCCACACAAAACACCTCAGCCTCAGAAAACTGTTTTTTCTTCAACCTATTCCCTTCACAATTGTTTTCAAACTTTCCATGCTTGGCCCTCCAGGAGCAATTAGGGCAATTGAGAGTTATTTAGAAGCAGAGAGAAATACAATCCATTTGATTTCCCTCTGAAGAGACACATGTACAAAAAAAGGAGAGGGAAGGGGTATGTGGCAGACAGAAACAATGGAAAAAGGAAAGACAAGGTTTTGATTAGCACATGCGGCTCTTCTGTCTGCAATTTAGAGACCATCCAGCCACAAAACCTTACCACACCAGCCTAGCACTCCTATATCAATCGCTCAACTTTTCTTTTTTGAATTTCCTTTTTTTTTTTCCCCTTCTTTTTTTCAGTCTAGATTGTGCTTAAAGAGGTGTTCATATATTTCTAAAACTCATCAAGTAGCAGCGATGATCTCTCAGGGCACTTTCTGTAAAAGATATACACTATTCCTCTTTTTAACTCATCATTGTTTTGCTTATTTTCAGAGATATTGCAGACACACAACTTCCAGCCCTCCCCAGCACACAAGGTCAAATTAAGGTGATATATGTCTCCACTGCAGAGCCACTGTCTCCTGTGCTTTACCTGAAAACATGCTCCAATGCCAGTGACAGGATGTGTCCTGTTTGATTTGCTCTGCAATGTGCCATTATTTTATCATTAGCTAGATTTTCACAAATCTAGCTCCTCGATACATCTGCTCTATTTAAGCAGTCAAAGGGTCCTACTGCAACCACAGAAAGACACAGAGTCTGGTATGAGCAATTAGATGTACAGATTTAAAATCAATAGCAGGAGGAAGCACTAAAACAAATGAGATGCCAAAGGGGTTCTGCCTTGCAAACTCCTCTTTACATTGCAAAGGCTCAAAGACCTGGGCAAATGCAGCTGTGGGATTAATTTATACTTCCAAGTAGGAACTTGTCTCATACAGCTTTAAAGATACACACTGCAACAATGATTCACAAGTGGAAATGCCTTACTCAAGTTATTTAAAGAGTGTGTTTTCCACCAAACTGTGTGCCACTCAGCTTCTGCTCAAACAATAGTGTTTTCTCTACCTGTAGTCAGCAATATGCTTTAACCTGTGGCAGATAAAATGTCCTGCAGAAGTACACACAGATATTGTTTATTGTTCCATTGCTGTTAGCACAAACAGGATTAATAGTTATTAGTATAAACCACTGCTTGTTTGCAGGCTAGAGCCTCCTACACACCTCAGACCTAAGCAGGTGAGAACAGAGAACAAAATTCAATGCTTGCCCAATCAAAACTTTAAACTGCAGCAGACATAACCATTGGTGGGACCGTCTGGGACTATCACAGCACTAGATTTTGATATTTGTGTTTTCATGGTGCTGCACGGACACACACTGAAACTGCACAGACCAGCCTGAAGATATGAGCCCAAATCAGGAACCACTGGATAAAAATTGTCCTTCTTTCACAGCAGTCAAAGAAGATGATCACAATGCTGGTAGGCTTCAAGTCTGTGAAGTTACGTTGTTCTGCCTTCCCAGGGAGCACTTGCACATACAGCTGAATAAATTGTTCTCTAAACTTCTAGAATACAAAAGTGTAAAAAAATTGTCCTGAAAGAGTATTTTGTCAGGGAGTGGATCACTGTTATGTGCCCAAAGCCAATCATTCAGTGCTATATGTGTCACAATAAGCAGCTTTGCTGCACGTTCACACTCAGACCCTTGCAGCATGTCTTCCCAGACCTGACCAGTCCTTGCACATGTGCCACTTTAGAAAAGATGCTGCCACAGAGACAACTTGCCACAGGAGGACAAATATGCTACAACTTAAAGTGATATGTAGTTTTCTCCAAATGGGCAAAAAGAAGCCAAAGTAAACATTCTTTTCAGGCAAGTGAACTGAGTTGGAAAAATTGGTCCCTCAGGTATATAAAAGATAAGGAAAGAAACCACAAGAGATGAAGATTTTAAAATAAGGGGGTATAACTGAAGAATTGGGTTGCAGACAATTCAACTATCTTATCTGTAAGAGAGTGAAAGTAATCCCATCCCAACAAAATTCCCCTTACATATTCTTGTATTAGCTTCTGTGTTGGATTTTTCAGCTACAATCTCTCTTTAAATTTATTCTTCATTGACACTCTAAATATATTGGCTCATGAGTTATCCTTATTAAAATTCTCCCTGAGCTGGTGCCTTTTCAGTGTTCTGGGCACTCCTTACACACAAAGTAATGGACGAAGAAAACAATGCAGTTCCTTCAGTTGTGGGGTTATTTAACATCAGCTACCAAACCATAACAAGGTACTGGGCTGATGCATTCTCCTTACAAAGGTACCATACTTTTCACCCAGGAGCTAGTTGAGAACTGTCACCAGTGTTCCTGCAATGACAGATTGATGACTAGTTTCAGTGGTATATAAGCTCATCTTTGCCAGCATCACTTTCCTGAACAATACCTTAGATGCATTACACTGCAGGTCTGGGACAGATTACGGTGAAATATATACAATGCAGTGTCAAAATGTGATTTTATAAAATAAAAAAACATAATGCCAGAGAATGTAACATCAGTGAATACAAGAAAAGATTACAAATAAGAAATCAAAAGAAACAGCACTCTATCTCTACCTTCACACTTCAGTTATGCATGTGAAATGAACTTGTCAAAGGCAGCTGCACTTCCGTGACAAAGGAAATGTCACAGTCTTGGAAGTTTACTCAGCTTTGAGAAACTGAAAAAAGCAACAGAAAGGGGACATTGATTTCTGTTTGGATATGCACACAGAGCAGCCAGGCTCAAGGATCCCATTTAGCAGCTAGATATTGGAGTGAATTGTTCAAGCTACCTGGGAAGGTTACCCAAAGGACACGAAGCAACTGCACTAATCATTGCCTTCCAGCCTTTATCCACCAAAGAGGATACATCCAACATATGACTCCCAATATCACAATTAGGCCACATGCCACATCACCCTACAAGTTTAAATCAATTGATTCCTATTTTAATATATCCCTGAAGTTTAACATAAGCAATCTGTGAAAAGCTTTACGTAGGTTATCTAGCAGTTCCCACTGTTGCAGGCAGCCTACATGGTAGATCATGCCCAGTCAGCTTTCCTGAAGCTGCTCTGATGAGAGTCTGAAGAAGGAGAATTGTTACAAAATAGGAATTAAAAAGAGATCTGTGGATTCACTGAAACCAAACCCAGAAATGCGTCTTTTACAAGAGCTGCTTCACAGTCCCTCTACCATTTGGACCAAGGTAAGCATTACTCCAGTTTCAATTACTTAGGAAGACTTGTGTTAGTATAGTGTTAAGTATACTGAAATTCAATTTAATAGCTTGCACAGGACATGAAGAGGGGCTCAAGCAGAGGAACTGGCTCTACAGGTAGAGGGACTCTCAGCTAGTCTACTCCAAAACAGATTTTATCTTAAACTGAAAGAAGAACAAAGCAGAGTTCCACACAAGAAAACAAGTCATTTTAGTCTGACTGATCAAGGCTTATAGGGAAAAGGTTCAGCCACAGCCATAGGGCACATTCATCTACTCCAGCAAGTGCAGACAAATCTGGATGCCTCTCTACTGCTTTCTAGAAAGACAAACATAAGACAGCTCTGGTCACCAAAATGCAGCACAGCCCACCAGAAAGCAGAGCCATGGAGCAGCTTTCTGGCTCAGATGCTACGCTATGCCAGCAGGGCAGACAACTCCAGCTACGGCGCAATGCTCAGCTGTCTGTGCAGATGCAATCACACACAGCTCAGGAAACAGCATCCTGTAGGTTGATCCCATTATCTGTGACATTTTAGCTACTGGCTTCAGTTTTCTGAGAACCAGGCAGCTGTGAGCCCACAGGCTGAAATAGGGGTCTGAGCAGAGCCCTGGGCTCTTTTAGCTGCCAGGGCCCCACAAACACTGTCATCTTTGCTGTTCTCAAGTGCCAGACAGCATGTGTGACACATATTACAGCTACACACTGGAGAATGAGAAGCTCTCTTATCTCTCAATTTTTTCTCTTTGTGATTAAATGTATTTATGCCACACCCCCACATTTACACAAAACTATCAGCTCATATGCTCTATATTTTACTATTCAGCTCTCAGAATTTCCCAACTTGTGAACCAAAGCAGGGTGGCAAGTCATTAAACACATCAGACGAAAGTTGCTTCAGCTGCAATGGATTTTTAAAGGACAACATTGAAGGCTCACAGTGATCATTCAGGCTGTCAAGACATTGTTAGTCATCAGTGAGCCCAAGAACTGAGAGGACCGCACACCTGTCATTTCAAACTGCCGAGAGATTTAAGTTTTTTGGAGAAGGTTGTGCTTGACTAAGAATTTTTTTCATTTCAGTGGACATTACTCAAAGGCCTTACTTGAGCTGTGACCCAAAAGAAGACAGAACAAGGCTCAGCCCCAGTGGAATTCAGATGAATGAGGCTCTCAGTAAAGAATTGCAGTGGTGGTGATATCTTTTATTAGATTAAGTTGTACAGCTCAAAGTGTAGACAAGTTTCTCTTGGCATCTAAAACAGAGGTAGACAATTGCAAATGCAAGCACAAGCTGAAAATAATTGAGGTTTTATTGGTATGTGTCAATTTTATCATCTTTGAAAGTAAAGTTAGATTTACCTTACTGGAGCAGAGGGAGGGAAGGAGGCAGATGATAAAGCAGCTGTCTCAGTGTTGAACGTACAAAAAGACTCAAGTAAAAGACAGCATTTTCCAGAGGCTGAAATATTGCCTAACATTCAGACAACAGAGCCTTACTTCAGCATGTTTTCTCCTCTGTGCTCTTCATCACCCTTATCTCATCTTTGTTTGCTCACTAGCTACAGCAGGACTGTTTTGGGCCCCAAGCAACGCAGAGCACAACCCCAAGCCTTCATCAGTGATGGAGCACCAGCCCAGCCCTGTCTGTGCTTTACTTAGCACAATAAGCAACAGGATGAACTACTTTCTTGGGTAGTATAAAAACCATGTTGTGTTAAGGTGTCAACTTTCTCCACCAGAAAGGAAAGTATCCTAGATATTAGATTATTTCACTGTGAATGACCTTCCCACATCCAGAAGCAGACCTGTTTCGTAACTGTGTGACTTGAATGGAAGTTGATGCAACGCAGTTGTTGCCTACAGCTCTCCCTCTTGGGTCTTCCTCTCAGTCCCTGGTCCTTGATTCTCGCCACAGTGGGGTGGTATAGGATGCTGGTTCCTCAGACAAACAGGGTCAAGTTATTAATGCTGCATCCATACAATGCTGGGTCTTCAGGAATGGTGAAATACAACTACAAGAAGCACCAAGCAGCTGCTGGGTGTCTTTCTGCCCAGCATAACAGCAGTGGAATGGAGGTTTTACTACTGCTCCAGTAAGGAGAGGTTAACAAAGGAAGGGAGTAGTGCTATTCTATGGGCAGCATAAGCCTCTCTGGGATGGTGATGTCTCCAGAGAGGCTGTCTCTAACCTCAATTCTCTCTATTTTGCTGGCCAAGTTAGTCGAGACGGGTGTTCAGCTTCATCATGAGGCTGGTCTACTTAAACTCACAGATCCAAAAGCTATCCTGCCAGTACAAGGGGTGAGCCATTCCTGCTGTGCTTAGTCATGAGTCAGCCTAACATTATCAGAAGAGTTGACTTTGAAATCTAAGTGCAGCACAGGGTTTTTTCCAATTTTTGGAAATTTTCACACATACACTCAGACTTCTTACTCTTCCTACATCTATCACACAGTTGACAGACTTCCACTTCAGTGGCCATCTTTCTCCTCAAAATGCTTCTCTTGAAAGCTAAAGAGACAAAGCACACTCACACTTTTTTTGCAAGGGAGAAGTAGCCCAGCACAGTTGTATGTCTGGACATACATGCAGCATTACAGATTAATACAGGCAGATAAAGGTGGCCAACAGTGCTTAAAAACAAAGGGATACAGTGAAAACTGTCAGGTGGCCTCTTGACCCTTTGAACACACTTGTTACCTACAGCATGGGGCATTGCACTGCTTCACCCCAGGCCATGCTACAGAGCTGGTATTCACAAGAGCATCCCCGGGACAGCAGTACTCACTGCTCTCGTGCCACATGGCACCATGCCAAATGCAGGGCTTACTCTTAGATGTCTGGATTTGTTCATACTCATCTTCCTCACATAGGCATAGTCTTACAGGGCCAAACATATCTTGTCACTCACTGACAAAATGACCTGGTGTTTGTCAGTACAAAGGAAGTTCACATAGCAGAAAGCAGCACTGCAAAAATACCTAGGCAAGTTTTGACAGAGATCAGCTATTAAAATTACTGTTAATTAATTAAATACTAATAATTAGAATTATTAGGTTAAATCAGCTCAAAAAGCACAGTTCTAATATTGTAATATCTCTAGATTAGATTGGATTCAACCACGTAATGGCCTTTCAAATCTGAGGTCTCCTCTCTTCATGTCACTATATTAGACCAGGGTGATCTAACCTCCATGACAGGAGCAAGGTGTCACCCACAATGGAGGTGAAGAGGGAGGCAAAAGCACAGGCAGCTGAGAATGCTGGGCAGCTAAGGTCCCAAGGAGAGGACACATGCACTCACACATGTGCACACACATGGCCAAGATCAGCAGCCTGCACATTTCTCCCATGGTGCCTCAGGCAGACAAAGCACTTCAGAGGCCCTGCAGCAGCAGCCCTCAGAGATGCAGGGGACTGGCTGCTCACACAAGGTCATAATATGATCTTCTTCTTTTTGGTTAAAAGACAGAAATTTTAATCCTATGGACTGTGCCCTGTCATTCCCACCCTGGTGTAAGGAAGAGTGGCTCAGGGAATTACAGAAGAAAGTCCCAGGAAGCCCTACAGTCTCTGCCTACTCAGCAGGCAAGAGGCCACTTCTGCCCTCACTCCTGTATATCAACATGAAGAAGGCAAAACGTATCATAAAAGAAGAGGTAAGTCCACATGAGATGCAAAGCACCTCTGAACAATTTCAGCTTATAGTCTAATGCCTGTCAGGAATGAATGAAAGAAATACAGCTGACACATGCTTGAGCAAGGAAGACTGATAGTTGCCCAAGGTCATTCAGGCACAATTGACTTTTTATACATTTGCTTTAAAATTAAAAAAAAATTTCTTTACTAGTGATCTGCATTTTATTGGTGATTGTCTTGAACATTTTTTCTTTTTATTGTCATTTTTCAAGGCTAAGAAGGGTAATCAAGCATGAATGAATTCAGACAGTACTAGAAACAAAAAAGAACAACACAAACATTTTGACCCACATGCAGTGATGATCAATAGGGAGCAGCATGTCTTCTATTTTTCACTATCCTTGCTGATCACAGCCATAATGGCTAGCACTATACAGCCAAAGAAGGTCTGACTTTGTTAAACAACAAAACACATTGCAAAGAACTGGCAGGTACATGGTTTTAAAAAAACCACAATCAACAAAAAACCTACAAAACAACGACAAAAAGCCCACAATGAGAAATCCCAAAACACAAAAATTAAAAAAAAAAGAACTACAAAGATAATAATAGGAATAATGACTTTTCTAAGCATTTATCTAGAATAAAAGACATCTAGCTTCAGCTAACGTATTTTCCAGGATTCTGCTCAGAGAACAGGTTTCATTTTCCACATTGTCCAGGTTTCTCATGAAATTGGATATTTTCCTTTACCAATATTTCCCAGATTTCTCTACATTTTTACTAGGCATCAAAACTTCAGTCTACAAAGCATGCACAAAATTGCTTTTGTAGTCCCACAGGCTCATTAATTGGATTCTGAAACTTGGAAATAAGAAGGGCTCAATATCAAGTTTTTCTAAAAGAAAGTCACAAACCAGTATAAAATATTATCAAGAATGATTCTAACTGCAATGATTCTAACAGTGTAAGTAAATAGGCAGGCTGAGCTGTCACATATTCTCAGTTATTATAAGTGCTTTTTCACCCCTTTAACAAAATTGAGTCAAATGAGAATGGGCTGTCATCCTGGCTAGTTAAAAAGTCTGGTACAGAGCAGAACCTACCTGTCAGCCCAGAAAATTTCAGATATCCTTTTCATTAGTCAGGGAGAGTAAAGATTTGGGCAGATGTCAACATCTGCCCAATTGATTCTGAAATCTCTGGCATTAAAGTGCTGCACAGCTATAGATGCAGACCATTGTATCCATTGCCATAACACAGCCAAGGATGTTTTGCAGGGGATGTGGTACATTTTATGCTTTCTTGTATTTATTTCAAGCTGTAATCCAAATTTTACTACCTCTTAACAAGAGAGAGATAAACCTGGTGCACCTAACTGTGAGAGAATCTGATTTTAAGGAGAACATAACTATGGTTTGTACAATAATCGAGCTCCTATGAGAGAACAGATTGTTTCTGAGTTTGAGAGAAGCCTTCTAGCTTTGATTCATTAAGCTTCTAAAAGTGACAGAAAATACTTTTAAGGCCTTATTTGGGTTTATTTATCCAAAAAGTGCTTCAGGGAAGTTGTACAATTCATGTGTTGCAACAAGTACCAAAGCTTTAGCAGTTGCTCACTTGAGGGTTATCAACAAAACTAAAATATATTCTACAGGTAAAAATGCACGGCTACCTTCAAAGTGTTATGCCAGGGTACTGAATCTGGTAATTAACTAGGACACCAAGTTCTAAGGAATACAGCTGGTAATGCTTCTGTCCAAGTGGTGGAAGGATTTCATGAGAGCCACCAAAGTATGACCAAGATGGTGAGCAAGTGCCAATACAATGCTCTCTAAGTTGTTTGTTCTGCTAACTCCACTAATTAATTCCACTGATATCTTTATTAAGTTCCTGAAAACAACAGAATTCCATCTTAAACATATAAAGCCCAGAACTACAATAAGGAAATTAAGAGTTATCTTGATTCAAAATTGTATTTGTATTGGCTGGACCAAGTTGCCCTGCACATATAGTTAATAGCTTTGCCGGAGTTGACAGACAGCAAAACATTTCTTTACAAGACAAGCTGTAACAAATGCTTGGAATGGGCACCTAAAGGCCAATGTATCTCAGAAATTAAGTCCTCTGTGTAGGAGTGGGGATCTGCATGTACGAAGACAACGTGGCTTACGGGTACCCCATGAGATGGGCAACTGTGTGAATTGACACATACAGGTAACCAGGACAACCACCAAACCACAGCTGAAATGCAGAGTAGATTTATGTCATTACCTTGTTAACAATGCCAGGCAACAGAGACACTGGTGGAGACAGGCTCCATCAGGCTGAATTTGTCCCAGAGAACAGTGTGGGGGGCCCCCATAGCCTGTATTAGTGTATGAAAGGGCATCGTGCATGCGCACCTTGTCACAAGGCTGTGCTTTTCTGATGTCTCTCCCTCACAACATGAGGCTCAAACGTGTTTGTGAGAGTTTATTATCTCTACACTGGTATTCCACTTCTCAAAATATGCAGAGGATGAACAACACTATGCATAGTAAATGGAGTTTCCCCACGCTGACATTCTTAGTATTCCCAGCTGCAAGGTCAATTTGAGCAAAATTACTCCCTCCTTGCCAAATCTTCCAGTCGTAACATTTTCCTCCCAACAGCAATACAGAGACCAGCTAACATCAGCTGTGTTTTCCTAATGGTGCATCTGACCAACTCACTGCACTGAAACAAGAAGTCAGGGGGAGTGCTTTATGCAGATCTGAGCACAAAGGAGAGGGTTCTGTGATAGGCATTGATAGATTTACCGGATTTGTAAGTAGTATAAAAGATAATTAAAATTAAAACCAAGGAAAAGGCTTTCATCCAGCCACAGATGTTATACCCAGCCCGGATCTTAGAGAACATAGAAGACCAACCACAAAATTTTTGGTCTATCAGATGGGTTGGGAGACTTCTTATAAAAGAAAGATGCTTTGCACATTTTCAGCTTCTTCACATTTATCCTCTTTCTTGTGTATGCATCAGGTTTAATGCATTTCCTCTCTGGTATCTCCAGTACAGACGGCCATACAACATAGTTTTCCTCTCCAAGTAATGGACTCGTATTTCAGGGCAGTCATTATGGAGCAGAGTGTGGTGTAGTGCCCCATGGCCATAGCCAGCCCTGACTTGTAGAGGCAGCAGGGCTGGATTGCTGGGCAGTTGCAGCACCAGACAGATTTCCATCACAGCCATCTCCCCAGATGTGCCAGGGGTTGTCCCTTCATGACACAAAGCCACTGCTCCACTCTCCTCCAGGAGCTGTGCAGCCAATGCTATCACCCCTCTCATCAGTCAGCCACCTGTGTACAAGCTCTTGGACACAACAAATTGTTCTGCTGAACCCAAAGAAGCCTTCATATGGAAGGCTTATAGAAACAAAGCAGTGTACTGGGATTCTTGTAAACAGCATAATCTTATTTACAATACTGGGACTAACCCCCGTGCCAGGACAGATGGAGTAGCTGAGCAACTGTTGATGCTGAGAGCAGATCAAATCCACTAAAGAGCAGTGCTGCAAGACTCAGATTTCCAACCACAGATCCAAGACCAGGGCTACTCTGTATGTCTTGGAGGTGTTTCCTTCTGCCTGTAGCAGTGACTTACCTGTCACCTACCACTTCATTCACCGGTGGATATAGATGGGCACAGCCATCCCATGAATGGAAAGGATCCCAGCCACAGGTGGTGGCCAGCCTAGCCAGCCTGTTGAGCGAGATGTACTTGGATGTCCTGGAAGAGGTTGTGGATGTCCCCCAATGAGAAACAGAGCAGCCCTGGAGAGGAAGAGAAAGAAAGGTAAATCATTAGTGAATGCAGGGCTAATGAGTGGTTTATACTGTTCTGTTCTCATTTCATAAGTTGTTTCCATGTGTGATATTATAATACAAGGTCATAAAAAGCAAAACTCCCTAGACTTTGGTCCTTGTTCTTTGCATTTTCAAGAAAGCTAATCTTACCCTGGTTGGTGACAGTTTACACTGTCATCATCTATTACTGCATAATTCATTTTAGCTATATCGTTCCTCTTTTATTTGTCCTTCTGAAAGGAGGTTCTTGTAAATTTTTCATACAGCAGTAACTTTATCTGATCCTATCACTTGTCAGATTTTAAAAAAGAAACTCTAATACCTAAAATCTGAAACTTGTACATCTCAGTTGTGCCAGATCTTGAATGGGCAGGAAGATATCATCATTCACTGGAACATAAAACTTCATGTTGCTACCACCATCCATGAGAGGATTCTCATGGTCCTGAGAATGAGGAACTACAATTATCCCATCTTTGCACCTCAGGATCTGAAACCTCAAAGTTTCAGTGGGACTATCTTCCCCGAAGAATAGACTAATAAACATCATCAGACTGCATTGCAGTGTTAGTTATCTCCATTAACAAGTAAATAAACCTACTCACTGTTCAAACACTTTTTTTAATTAAAATTCTTGTGTGAAATTTACTGCAGTTATAAACCAGAAGAGTAATTAGTAGTGTGGCATAGACAGTTAGGACTTAGTTCATAATTAAAATAAATACTGCTTATTGATAAATAAATTGTCAACCAGCCAGTTCTGCGACTCAATAACAGCTTAATTCTGATAATTTGTTTCTTGTTTCAAATGAAGAATCTAAACTTAATGTAACATGGGCAAGAATACAAAGAAAAAAAAATATATTAAAAAATGTATATCAAAAAACATGAAATATTAAGGAAGTAAAATCTTGCAAAGAAGCAGAGGTTTCCTTAGCAATGAACCATTCCCTAATTTCCTTATCCAGCACTATGCATCTGTCCATGCTTTCTAGATAACTCCCTTATTTTTGATGCAGTGGTGGCTACAAGTTGCACCAGAGGTTTCTCTGGCTTCTCATTCCAGACCACTTGCACAGGGCTGTGAGGTAAAGGCAGATATTTATCCTGCCTGGTGCAATCCTAACCAAATGCTAACCCTTCTTTAAATCCAACAACATTGTCAGTGCCTTTGTGATTGTGGCAAACTGTAAACCAAGAGGCAGCAAGCACGAGTCATGAGCTGATCCATGGTTTTCATTCAAACAACTCACACTGGTGACATGGGACAACTTTCCAGAGGCAGCTCAGGTTTGAGAGAAAAGCCTTGGAAGCACATATGTAAATGGACACAAAAACCAACAGGGTTTTGGTTTGAGCTGAAAAGCCCAAGCAATTATTAAAGCAATTTTTTTTAAAAAAGCAACCCACTCACATTCAATCCTACCCACAATAACACCCACAGTGTGTTAAGGGTGAATGTGGCAACTGGCCTCTTCAGTCAGTCTGACAAGGAGGAACATCTCAGTTGGCTTTTGATTTCACTGTTACCCCATAAAATAATTTCAAAAATCTAGATAATTTGAGGTTTGTTTTTTTTTCAGGTATAATATGTTGGCATGTTAGAAAAGCTATCATAGTCGGTGAGACACCACACTGAAATCTAGGTGACCTTAAAACTTTTTGGAAGGTATTTGTGCCTAACTTGCCTGGTTTTGTATCTGTAACGTAGCAGCACCAGTCTCAGATTTCACTGGATTGTGGCAAGAAAAGGACCTGCTGGACATCCAGACACCACAAATGAGGACACAGCAACACAGAGGCCAACGCCTCTCTGAATCAATCGAGAGTCTACCCAGACCTTGCAATAATGGTGCCTGGGCATGGCCATGTTTTCCAGACACAGTTGTTTAATTGTACTAAACTTGAGTCTGCAAGCTGAATGTTGGGTTTTTCTTTCAGCCACTTCAACCTCCTACAAGCTTGCCTTCACTTCAGGAGCATGGGCATGAAGGAGACTAATGATGGCAAACACACAAGTAGGCTGCGAGAGCTGAGGGTTAAAGGTTTGTGAGTTTTTTTGTAAAACACCTATTTCATAAAACATCAATGGAAAATTTGCACGAGCTGAGAAAGGTGAAAGATAAGAGTCTTCATCAGGTCCAAGGAAGGAAACAGAAAGGCCTTCAGTAGAATTTGCTGTTCATTAAGGATACTCCATTATAGGCTGACGATTTCAGTGGGACAGCAGTATTTGCAATGAAGATCAAGAGTCCAAGAAGCAGTACACATAAAGTGGCAGTAATTACTCAATAAATATAAAAAGGAGGAGATGACCTAGAAAAAGAAAAGAAAAAAGCAAAACAAACAAACAAAGAAACCCAACCCAGGCAAAAATAAATGAAGGCCTGAAACTGAATTCTAAAATTCACCTCAAGCCAAGTCTTATGCAAGGAAGTTGATAAATATTGGCAATAAACTTAACAGCATTTGTTCACTTCATGGTCTCCAAAATGTAATGTTGATGCAGCGGTGAATGTGGTAGTCATTGGTTTTCTTCCAAAGACCTTGAAACTGACCTATTTTCCTCATGAAAAAAAAATGTTAATTTATTAATTTAGAATGTGCATAGTTTTTACATAATGAAACAGCATCCAAAGTTGGACTGCTAGAACACAAACAAAATATTTCACTCTGTCAGGAAAAAAGGAATGTTTAAACATCTATGAAGACTTTTTAAAGTAGGCTTGACAAGATTTGCATATATCCGAAAGCAGAAGATCAGAGCTGACTAAATGATTTAGTGTTATCTTACTTCCACTTTTGGTCCCTATTCCACAACAGAAGGGGGGAAAAATCAAATAAGGTTAAGAAGACAAACACAGAGAGAAAATTCAATTAATTTTCAGCAAACATTACAGACAATGCTTTGGGCCCAATGTCATTTACCCTCAAAGCAGCATAAGTGCCCACTCCTGACAACAATATTTTCCATGACAATATGGGACTGTATGAAAGAGCGCATTCGAGTGCTTCCATGGTTTACAGTTGACAAAAGAAAAATCTCCCTTTGGTTTTTCCCCATCAATAGCAGATATATTTTAAATGTTCAGTTTATTCCTGCCCATAGGCCTCTCTTCACTTATCTAGAAACAGATACTGATGCAGCATAAAAGGAGACACAGGATTCTCTTAAATGGTAGCCTTTACAGAGATTCCAAATTTTAATGAAGCATCCTGCCCTATAACCTTCTTCACTATAACAGAAGGACTATATTGTATTGAGCAAATAAAATACTGACAGGACACAATTTTACCAATAGTAAAAGGAATTAATTTTATTTTACTCTATTATTCTGCATATGTATGACTGCTTGATGTGATTAAAAAAAACAACTTCACACACAGAAAAAGAAAACAGATGGCATTAAATTAAGATGGAACATGAAAGCTCATTACTGAGCTTACTGACTCAGTAAATGCTACAGAAAAAAAGACAATTTTATATCTACATATAATAGAATAACTAATAGTTATCCTATTAGTTGAACCTTAGGTTCTCATTCAGGTTAACTTCCTTGAGCTCTAAGCTTAAACTCTTGGCCATAAATTTTCCAGTAGACTTACTCCATACCAATAAGAAAAGGTCCTTCTTCTGCAATGTTTTATATACCCTGAAAACAGTTTGCTTCATTTCTTGTTTCCATATTCATATGCCATAAACAGAAATCCGGATTACATTCTCAGTAAGATCCTCATGGCTGTGACCATTGCTCTGCCTCAGCTCCCTTCCCCCTGCCCAGTCCCAGTACTCAGGAGTAGTCCGGGGACTGCACAGCACAGACTAGAGATCATCACTCAAAAGCATCCTCCTCCATTTACCTTAGACATCTAGAAAATAAACCACCTAGTGTTGGTGGATCCTTTTTGGAAGAGAAGGCCTGCTCTTAGCACAGAGAACATGGATATAGTCACACTTCTGCTGACTTTCTACCTCCACAGATTCTCTCTGGAGAGAATCTCTCTCTCTCCAGAGATTCTACCTGATCTCTGGAGCAATGTGTCCCCATTTACCAAAAAGGATCCTACACCAAGCACCTTACTACATTACTAAATTCTGCCAATTTGCTTCAGAAATGCCTTAAGCATTTTGCTTTTACTGTGAAATTATTATTGCTTTATCAATTCAGTTCACTTGAAAAAGGACACATGTTCATGCAGACCTGTAAATGATTCCTCAGGCATGGTCTTTGACACTTGTAACTTCAAATTTGATACTTGTATTTCTTCCTTTCTGCATACTAGAAATTTGGAGCAACAGTACCATAAGTAATAATTCTAAAATCTGGGGGGAAAAATATCTCCTATGTAAAAATAGAAAGAGATTATTTAGGATATCTGAACCATTGCTTTTCACTACTTGACTAGGACATTTAATTTACAAAAGGCAAAAACAGAGGAGTGGGATGAGCAAAATTTAGTTCAAACTTTTCAAACACAGGAAAGGACTACAGACTTTTTAAACTAAGCTATGAGTCTTCTTTTACCAGAAGAACACATCCAAAAAGGTTGCTGTAGTGTATCATTTAGAGTGTTTTTGTACTTCTTATAATACCATGTTCCCTCTTTTTGCCTTTTGCAAGTAATGACTGCTTGCCTGTAAAAGGTATCATCCTTTTCCATCCTGGCAAATTACCGACACTGTTTGTATGTACCTCCAGGTCCCTCTCAAAAGCTGCAATGTCACATGCCCAGGTCATGAAAGAAAATGCTAATGACAAAAATTTTTCTATACCATTATCCCCTTGGTATCACTGGCTGTCATTAGCGTATCAAGGCTGTCCTGCACTCTTTTCCATAAAAAAGGGGAATAGTCTATCGGACTCAAAACCTTACCTCTCAAGAGGCCTAGGTAATATCTAAAAGCCCATAGCTGACAGGTTTTTCTCAATGATACACAGCTTTTCCAGCACAAATGCTAAACATGGGACAAGGACAAACTTTCCCTGGAGTTAGTCCAAGGCAATGGCATGAGCTTTCCAGGTGTTTAACCATCACAACGTTGTTATTTCTGCTTCAGGGAGAGGCACATCTCTGATATTTCCTTTTTCAGTCTCAGCCCAGCACAATGCATGTTTCAGGAAGTCTCCATGGCACACTTTACCCTTGGAGAGCTGATTACTGTAGACACAACCAGAAGATGCTCAAGCTCCTCTGCTCCCTACTGCTGTATAAATCCCTATACAGAAAAAATATACCATACTTCAGAAGTTAGGATAACCTAAGCATAACTACTACAGCTCAAAACCCCTGCTCAGACTAAGGCAATGTTTTTTCACACACTGCAGATATATCTGCAGCACCTGTAGCTGTACTCAAGGTATCATGAGTGGAGTTAGCAGCAAAGACATACACCTACTTACTGTGTAATCTGCCAGATTGCCTGGAGGATATCTATAGCCCAGAGTACAATTTTGTAGCTATTAATATCCAAGTTAGCTAAATTAAAGCTCGCTCATGTACAACTGTGCGTGCTACAATCACGCTTTCAATCACAGGACAGAAAATATCACAAATGGATCAAAAGCAGACTTAGCAACAAGCACAAAGGTTTTTATGGCCACGCCTGCCTGCACAGACAAGCACAACTGGCTTCAGTATGCACCTGGAGGACAGCCAAGGCCTGGCCATACCCTGAGTGAGGACATGAGCACTGCACTGCAGCATAGCACAGCGGGGCAGCACAAACCCACTGGCACAGGCACAGCCTCCAGTGTTCCCTTTCTGAACAGCACAGTTTTTCCTCAGTGCTGGAGCCACCCGTAACTTCCCAGGGTGCCGCAGGTAAACACAGCACACGTTTTCCATCTGTGGCTGAAGAGGGTGCTGGTACATTAATGTGGTTCTTCTCCATGGGAGAAGGGTATGAGCTACTGCTTGATTCAGAAAAACTTCATAGCATTATTTCATTCAGGCAAATTATTAAATCTCTCTTGTATCCCAGTTTTCCCACCTGTAAAATTGACATATCTACTCGGAAGAAGCACACATCTAAGCAGCACTTCAGAGATTAAAATCTCTAGATAAGTGCTCATTTAATATGAAGAAGAGGTAGAAGTGCACACTGAATGGTTATCATGTTAACACATCTATGCATTATTTTTGTGTGCCTTCTGTAGATTTTAATGCTTGTTTTTCTTTCAAAGCAGATATAGAGAAATGCAGTCTGAGTTCAGCGGCTGCAGGTAGACACTTCAAAGGGTTAAAGTATAGGTATCTATTTTAATTAATCAACAACAAAAGATGGATCTTTCAATGTCACTGTCTCTGGCAACTAAACCAGTTTAGGAGATACCTGTTTCTTCTGCCCACAGGTCCCTGATCCCCACGTTGGATTTATGCAACCAATTTGAGATGTATAGTTTAAGTATATCCAGTAAAACTACCTAGATTAAATTTCAAGAAAAACAGAAAGCAAAAAACATCATGTACACACCCATCCCTTTCCTAAAGAAGAAAGAGGTAAAAAAAGTTAACCTAGACCAATTTAACAACCTATCTGAGTAAGAAGCTTTGCAAACATGGTGGGATGTGGCACCCAAGCTCCCACTTGGAAACAGTGAGCTACACTCTAACATAAGTTGGGGAAGACAGCTGGGGAAACACAATGGCAAAAATCTCCTGGGCTGGCAACAAACCCATCTGCTAATTTCATAATGTTTTTCAATCTTATTTTGATGAGGCCCTCAGATACACTTGTTCTGCACAGGTACGTCTAGATATGGACATCCCTTTCTGCTACCCAGCACATCACATGCGGAGCTGCCACATCGTAAAACCCAAGAGGAAGAAGCTTCATGAGCTGAGAAATCAAATATTCCTGGATGCAGAGACACCAAATTCACATCACAGTAGCTATGTACATCGTGCTGCACATTAGCTGTAAACCTGCATACAGGCACACTACCAAATATCCACTGCTTTCAGGCATTCTCTCATGCTGCTGCCAGGCAGGTAGGGACAAATTGATGCTACTGGCAGCCCACTTGCTGCCTGGGACTGCAGTCTCCACGTGTCTGGATCCAAGCAGCAGAAAACAGTTGAAAAAGAGACTGGCCTTTGTAATTCCAATTTTGGACATAGAAAGGGTTTATACATGCACAGCACAGGTTTATACATGCATCCCCAGGAGCATCATGCAGTCTCCCAGATGGAGACTGCACCCAAGCACAGAGGAGTGCATGCTCCAAACTGCACTGTGAGAATACTGCCAAGAGAAGGCAACTTGGGCCACTCCTGCATTTCATGCACAGAAATGTAAGTAACTTATAGCAGAACAGATGCTACAATCCAGGTGAAACAGAGGGTGTTCAAGCTCACACCCAACCAAGTCCTGCCAAAATAACCTGAGACTACTCTCACTATTTTTATCTCAAAAATTGCTTTTAAAAAATGTACTTATATGCAAGTCTTGTCATGGTATATAGTGTACAAGCTGTTGGAACAGCGTGCTCTCTTGAAGACCTTTGGCCAGGCACTAGTCAGACAAGAACATCCCATCCCAGGAAGAGAAGAGGCCCTTCCCAGTTGTGATGTTACACCAGTTTTCTGCCATAACACATCTCCCAGAAACAAACTCCCACTACTCAAAGCTGCCTCTGACCTGAGTGAAATTTTACTACATGAAATGAAACTGCAAAGACACACCACTGAGACATCACAAAAGCAGGTTAAATCTTGCAAAGAGTTATTCAAACTCTTCAAGGGGAAACAGTGAACACATGCAGCCTACATTGCCCCAGCTTGTTCATTTTCATATACCTGTTTTGAAAGATATGTCAAAACAAACAGAAGACAAGGAAAATATGTGAGATGTAGTTTCTGCAAGTTTTAAACTTTAAGCTAAAATACAGCTTAATTGCTCTAGAGAGGTTATGTAAAAATAACCTGGCTTACTATCAGATTTCAAAACTTTCCTCTCCAGGTTCTCTCATTTAAAAACTTGTGTTAATTCACCAACCCTGTCAAAATCCACAGTTTGAAAATCAAAGCTTATATGTGGTGTTAATTGGGATGTTTCTGTTTACTACAAAGCCACCAGGACTTTGCATTTTTTCCCTGTGTAATTTATCTTTTGTCTCAACAATATATGAACTTTATATCTATTTTATTTGACATGAATAATAATTCCCCATATAAAACTCTGTTATTTTGAATGAGAACTGGATGCATGCTACAATCTCCTATTTAATATGCAATTGTTAATAATATGAGAACAAAGTTCCTGCTAAAATATCCATAATAAAAGTAATTGAACAGAAGAGGCACCAGTGCTAGAATTCTCAGATGCTAGATCCTGAAATTTCTCAGATGCTGGAAACTGAGTAGATAGAACAATAAGGTGCTATCTATTTACACTTAATGGCAAGGGAGAAGTGGTTTATGTAAATTCACTTCTCCAGATGATATCAGACTCCCTTATTCCATTTTNAAAAAAAAAACAGACAGCCAAAACCAATATTTGAACAACTATCTGCCCTAAGATTTATGTTTTAGAGGTGTACAGCAAATGGTGCCTCATGAACACTGCATCTGGTTAGGGAAGCCATTCTGAGAATTCCAAAACTACTCATCAAATAGGACAAGGCATTGCAGTAGATTTCAGTGAGAAGTGGCACAGTCTCCCACACAAATCACTGAGATGCAGTTACAGTATTGTGAATTTCACTCCAGTTTGCCACTTATTATTGCATGGCCTTCAGCATGCAATCTCTCCTTTAAATCTGCTCACATATTTCTTTATACTCACTTTAGAGGTGGAAGGGAAGAATGGATAAAGGGCTTGATATATAATGGTAACTTCCCACCAGGAATAAGGCTTTACCTTTGGATAGCTAAAAAAATGCTTTCAAAGTATAGTCTTCACACAATGGAAACTGCTGTCAAGTGTTCCAACACTAACATACACCAAGATTAGGCCTTGCAGTTCTGGATTTGATATTGTTTGATGCTATTTGATATTGGATTTTATTCACAGTACTCCTCTTACCCTCAGGTTTAGGTGCTCATTAAGAACAAGGTCTAGGGGTTTTGCTGTACCCCATTTTGGACACAGGATTTTAGTAAAAAGAGGATATAATAAGCTTGACCTGGGTAAGACAAATTGTCCTGAAAACAGTAGAAACACAAATCCTACATTTAAAAAAAACCCAAACCTGTTTCCTACCACATAAAAAAGTTTCTTTTCTGAATCATGAGAGCCTTAAACTCTTTCAGGTTTTTTTAAATAGCCATAGAGTCAAGGACAACTTTTTCCTCTGATCCATGATTTGAAATACCTTATTATTTCATTTCAAAAGCTTTCCCGTGCTAATCCTTGGCCAAAAAGACAGATTGAGACAGACATACAATGGTTAGCATTTCAGCTCAAAGAGTTAAAACTCATGCTGTCAGGACAATTGTCAGCAAAGTAGCTGACATCAGTGATATCAGTGCCTGGAGAAGTAGATGTGTTGCCATCTATAGCACAGTAAGCTTTGGTGTTAACAGAAAAAAAAATATTTTCCATAACAAAAATAAAGTATTTTAATGCAATCTTTATGTTTTTTACAGCCTAAATTAAAATTTATCTTTAACACATTTTATTTAATGAGGAAACAAAAAGACAAAAAATCACTCTGCTTCTGAATTTCAGTCATACTTGCGACCCAAAACAACAGCAGAAAATACAAGTGTAAGGCTGTTAATTAGGTGGACATGAGTTTTTCACTTGATCTGAATTTAGAGAAGAATGTACCATTTTCTCCTTTTATGTTAGAGTACATGTTGTCCATATCATTGCAATGCCAATACAGGCACATTCTTAAGTATTGCTTAAGAGGGAAATTACATGAAATGTTAATTTCCATGCACCTTTCAAAAGCACAACACAACAAGAAAATAAGAAGTGGGAACACAAAGAATCAAGAAAGAGCTCCTAGTCCCCCTGTATTTGTAAATATGAGAGTGTCTAAGCACTGTATAAAAAAATAAAACTACATCCAAATGCAGATAACAGCTAAATGTCATAAAATGGCCATTGAGGGAGATATCAGCATAATTTTCATAGAACAGAAGTAAATAAATAAGCTAATTTGCTGTTTATCTTCTCACAATCTTTTATTTTCTAGGACAACAGAACATGAATAGTCTCCATATCTCAACTTCACACTTTTCCAAGGAATCAGACTTCTAAGAGTGTGAACAAAAGGGTCTTCCAAAATAATTTCTGGACCACAATTTCAGCAGGTGCAGGGTTATCTGCCTCTTCTGAGCTAACCATTGTGCACAGCTGGGGGCAACAAAATGTGCTACAGGAGAGAAGTGGGGGCTGTAGATGTTTGGTTCTGATGGCTTCTATCAAAGGTGTTTCAACGGCTGGTGCATTTAGTGTCCAGGTTTACTTTGTCCCTGAGAACAGGATGTTTGGATGTACTTAGGCTTTGTAGTGCTGCAGAGGTGCTTACTTACCTATCTTCATTCACTTACTGCAGACAAGTAGTTTTGTCCCTTTTCTGTGCCCCTCTGAAGCTCTTCCATGAGACACTGGAAGGATCTGGTTGTAGTTCAGAGGAAGTCGCCAATGGCTCTGCCATGACTGTGCCTGACAGTGAAAATGCAGCACATGCAGGAAGGCCACTTATGGGAAGAAAACCCAAAGGGATGGTTTCTCAAAAAAGTTGCTGGTGGGACCACATAGATTGGAAATATATGTTGCTCTTCAGTGGCTGGAGTCACTCACCAAGATCATGTTATTAATTCATCCAACAGCAGAAATCAGAGTCAAATATTTAGAATTCTCGGGATACATGACTTACTGTTCCATCTCCTAATATCAGAGGCTAAGAAAAAAGCAAAAACTTCCAGCTGCATACAGCAGTTTGGTGTAAGACCCACCCCCAGCTGCTGTTCTTCCCCTCTATTCTGGAGCACAGTAGATACAGTGAAGATGCAGCTGGGTTAGGTCAAAAATCCAGAAGTAGGAGAGGTGTCCTGAGCCTTTTGGACATAGTAATCACAGTAATCACTTTGGTAGTAAGACGCTTTCTGGCAACAGACTTAACAGTCCTTTGAGCTTCCCCATGTTATTCTCTCATCTTATAAAAATCATGGTTACAGCTTGCTAATTATGCTTTGCCAAAGCATATCTGGTGGAGATCAATATGCAACAGATACTGGATGTACGTCTATACTGAGCTGTGTTCTGAGCAAGAAAATGCCACAGTTGTCACTGGCTCCATGCAGGAAAAGGACAAGCTTCCTTGCAGAAGGGAGCAGGGCCTGCTGCCCCAGGCTTGCTCTCACCATGGAACCCTGTAGCACCTGTGAGACTACAATTTCACCACAACACACAGCACAAGAACTTGATCTAGACTGACATCTCTTTCCTATCACTTCTTCCACTTTTCAGAGGATTGGTTTAGCAGATGACAGTATGTATGATAAATCTGGCCCATAAAAAACAGTTCCAAAAGGACCTTCATGGTAACTATTGTATGATTAAAGTACCTAGCGTATCAAACTATGTTTACCTTCGACAATAATACCCTCCCTCATAGAAAAACAGTGACTACTCACATAAGGCTTGTTTCTTTGCTTTCCTCTTCATGTAATGTCCTGATCAGTGACAATCAAAATTCTTCCCGAAAAAGCAGTGTAGGGTTTACAACCTATACATATGGTTTAAAAACACATCTTTCAGAAATGCTTCCAGCTCCCTGCAAATTCAGTGGGGTTTTGTTTTCCCACAGTAGTATTTGTTTTGGAATAAAATCTGAGATTTGACTTCATTGACTGAAACTGTCAAAACTGTTTGTTAAAGGAGGGAAAAGCACATTAAACTTCTTTCTGCTCTGAATATCTGGGGAAGTCAGAGTACAAATGCCATTGTAGGCTTATTCCCTATGAAATTCTGTTCATTAACATACAAATAGGCCAGATTCTACTGATATTAATATAGTAATCAAAAGTATTAAAAGTATGCTTTTTAATTACTTATGTATTTTGCAGACTGCATCTGTTAATGCTATTAAAGGTCCTTTGGTCTTGCTAGGTCATAATTTATTGAAAATGAGCAATTTGCAGTGTGCTTCTGTTCATGCTTCCTACAAAGTGGAAAAAAATCAGTTAATTAAATAATTTTGTTCTAATGTTAATATCCTTCATCATGTAGGACTCATTAACCAGCTGCTACATAAATTTGTAACTGTGAGCTTAATAAAAGATACTAAGACATTTCTCAATTTTATTTGAGAATAGCACGAACCTCTCCAATCACAAAGTTTTGATCTACTTAAAGCATAGCATGTTCTTTCTTACAGGAGTAACAGTCTTTTAAATCAGGGCTCCTTTTAAAGCAATCAATCTCGAAGTTAGTCAGGTAGTAGAAAACAGTCCATCAGACTATTGCTTTATGGGAATATAAAATAGCCTGGGCTAGCTGTCCACCTTATGAAACCCTGTTTGGCTTGAAATGAAACTCTGCAAAAAAACATTCCTATTAAACACAAGTCCCTGTCCCATCCATGTGAGAGAGGACCAGATTTTTCTGTATTTCACACACAGAAACAGCACTTTATACACACGTATCTGGTGCAGCACATCTGAAACAAATCTGTTTCTGCAGTCTACAGGAAAACACTTCAACAAGCACTTAAAAATCTGAAAGGCATGTGACTGTGATTAGCTACTTGTATAATTAGCTTTACTGATCATAATCCACTTATGCAAAAAAAATAGTGTACTTTGAGTGTATACTTGCTCCAAGGAGTCTACATGGGCATTGAATGGTCAAGTGTGCATTCCTGTTTCCATGAAAACACTAAACTCTGGACTATTTGTTAGGGTGAGGTTCACTAAGACCCTAACCATGAAAATAACTTCAGGTCTGCTCTCCCAGGTTCCGCCCAAAATGCCCAAAGTTGCCAGCATAGCTAATGCACCTGATGCCCATCAGAGCAGTATGTATCAGATGTCTACTTAGTTACTTCCCCAGTAACTTCGGGTATTTGCATGGACTGCACTAGTTACAGAGGGCACATTTCACTCAGGACAGCTGAAAGATCCCTGCTTACACAGTAGAGGGGAAAATATTGAAAGCATCTTAAGAAGTGCAAACCTCAAAATTGTTTCCCAATCTTATATATTCCAAATGCTGAATTTGACAAGATCCTAAAATAGGAACACAAACCATAGAATGGTTTGGCTTGGAAGGAATTTTTAAAGTTTATCTAGGCCAAACCCCCAGGAATTAGGGACATCTTCAACTATGTTAGGTTGCTCAAAATCCCATCCAGCCAAACCTTAAATGTTTTTACCAAGAAGACATCACAACTTCTCTGGGAAACTCATTCCAATGTTTCACTACCCATATTGCAAAAGATTTTCCTTTTGTGCAGGCTGAATCTAACCTCTTTCCATTTAAAGCCATTTCCCCTTGTCCCATCACTACATGGCCTTGTAAAAAGTGCCCCTCTGGCTTTCTTGTAAAATTCCTTTGGGTACTAGAAGGGGCTATAAGGTCTCCTGGAACTTTCTCTTCTCCAGGCTAAGCAATCCCAATTCTCTCAGCCTTTCATCACGGGAGAGGGGTTCGATCCATCTAATAATTTTTGTGGCCCTCCTCTAACAGACGAGGCTCTGGTTCTNTCTAATAATTTTTGTGGCCCTCCTCTAACAGAGGAGGTTCTGGTTCTGGGAATCCCAGAGATGAATGCAGTGCTCCAGATGGAGTCTCATGAAGGCACAGCAGAGGGGCAGAATCCCCTCCCTCCCCTGCTGCTCACAGGGCTCTGGATGCAGCCAAGGACACGTTTGGCTCTTTGGGGTGGGAGTGCCCATGGCTGGGCCAAGTCCAGCCTCTCACCCACCAGCAGCCCTAAATCCATCTTGGCAGGGCTGGTCTCAGTCTGTTCATCTCCAGCCTGTGTTGATAGCAGGGGTTGACCTGATCCAGATGCAGCACCTTGCATTGGCCTCGCTGAATTTCACGGAGTTCCCATGGACCCACTTCCCCAGCTTGTCCAGGTCTCTTTGGATGACATCCCACCCTTCAGGTATGTCAACAGCACCTCCCAGCTTATGGTCATGTCCAAACTTGCTGAGGGTACACTCAATCCCTTTGACTATGTCATTGATGAAAATATTATGAAAATAACATATAATGTAATGAAAATAACACTGGTCTCCATACATACCTCTGAGGGCACCACTTGTCACTAATGTCCATTGGGACTCTGAGCCATTAACCACCATCCATGGGATGGGACTATCCAACCACTGAATCCATGTCTTTCCAATTTGAAGAGAAGGATGGAGAAGTCATGGAGGATAGGGTCAAGGACCNCTGAGGGTACACTCAATCCCTTTGACTATGTCATTGATGAAAATATTATGAAAATAACATATAATGTAATGAAAATAACACTGGTCTCCATACATACCTCTGAGGGCACCACTTGTCACTAATGTCCATTGGGACTCTGAGCCATTAACCACCATCCATGGGATGGGACTATCCAACCACTGAATCCATGTCTTTCCAATTTGAAGAGAAGGATGGAGAAGTCATGGAGGATAGGGTCAAGGACCTTATGGAAGTCCAGGTAAATGACATCTGGACTTTCATCATCCAGTGATGGAGTCACTTCATCATAGACGATCACTAGATCAGTCAGACAGGAATTCCTCTTGGCAAAGTGGTGCTGGGTGTCTTGAATTACGTCCTAATTCTCTGTATTCCTTAGTACAGCTTCTAGGAGCATATGTTCCATAGCCAGGCTGACAGGTCAGTAGTTCTCAGGTCCTCCTGCCTACCCTTTTTAAAAGGAGATGCAATATTTCCCTTTTTCCAGTTAGTGGAGATTTCCCCTGTCTCCCATGACTTTTGAAATATCATAGAGAGTAGCTTGGCAATTACATCAGACAAATTCCCCAGAAGTCTGGGATGTATCTCTTTAGATTCCATAGATTTATGTATTTTCAGGGTCTTCAAGTGGTCATGAACCTTATCATTACTCCCCCAATCCCTGTCTTGCAGTCCACAGACTTCAGAGAAACAGAGATTGACATTGAAGACTTGAGGCAAAAACTGCTCAGTACTTCAGCCTTCTCCCCATCTTTTGTTACCAGTTTTCCAGCCTTGTTTAGCAGGGTGACAGTACTTCGACCTTCCTTTTCTGGCTGTAGAAACCCTTCCTGTTTTTCTTCGTGTCTCTTGTCAAATTCAGCTCCAAGAGCATCCTGCTTTTCCTCATCCCATTCCTACACAACCAGACAGCATTCCTATATTCTTTCCAGGAGACTTGTCCCTATTTCCATCATCTGTGCATTCTCCCCCCTTAGTTTGCTCAGCAGGTCTTGGCTCATCCATACCAGTCTCTTCCCTTCCTTATCTGGTTTCTTACAGATCAAGAGTTTTGTGCTCTAAGGAAAGTGTCCATAAACATCTGCTACTGCTCCCTTGTCCCTGAGGCAGTAGGGCATCCTACTGACTAGTTTCTTGGGCAGCTGTAGTTTGTTTTCCTAAAATTCAGGGTCCTGTGTTCTTCACCTGTCCCATATTCCTGAGGGCTGCAGGCTCCACCAGTGGTGTTCACTGCAGCCCCAGCTGCCTTCATCCTTGACGTCACCCATGAGCTCACTTGCACTGGTGACATCAGGTCCAGTAGCAGATCCCCTCTCCCAGGGCTGTCCATTACCTGGCTCAGGAAGTTCTCCTCTGTGCATTCCAGCAGTCCCCTGCATTGCCTACGGCTCGCTGTGCTTCTGCTCCAGCAGGAGCTGGGGGTTGAAGCGCCCCAGCAGGATGAGAGCTGGTGAGTTCAGTGCCTCCTGTGGCTGGAGCAAGAAGGTGTTGTCAGCAGGCTCCCCCTGATCAGGCAGCCTCCAACAGACACCATCCACAAGGTTCCCCTTGTTACCTCAGTCTCTGATTCTCACCTATGAAGTTTTGACCTGTTTGTGGCTATTCTTCAGAGCCCTCCACATTCCATTCATTTCTCATGTAGAGGGCAACCCCCAGAGGGCCTTGCCTGTCCCTTTTGAACAGCCTGTAGCTATGGATAGCTACAGTCATCATGGGATTCATTCCAACACCCTTCAGTAAAGGCAACTAGGTTGTAGCCCTCTAGCATCATGGTGGCTTTCAGCTCCTGTTTGTTTGACGATTATACCAAAGGGCTGATTATCTGTCTGGGACAGTCAAGGAGCAGTCCACAGAGATTTAGTGATGTACCCAGTTAAATGGCTGGCATCCTCCACAATAAGCTGGAGATGGTGTCCCATCACTTCTTACATCTTCATTTATTCTCAGAAATCTCACAGTTCTTTGGTAAGGACCAAGGTCTACATTCATCTTTCCAAGCTTATTGTTCATTTCCAGATTAGCAGTAGTGAGAAAGGAAATTGTGTCTGTGGCTTGTAACAAGGCCTCGCTCCTTCCCCCTCTCTCCAGGGCGGGGAAGAGAGGCCAGACTGTCTCTGGCTACCCTGCAGCCTCACTCAAAGGCAGTGTGAAAAATCCTCTTGGGCATCAGCTGGAGTAGGTTTTCTCAGGGCTATATTGACAGCAGACCTGGGTCAAGGAGAAGTTTCTTCTGGGTCACCTTGGAAAGGATCATGACAAGGATACAAGGCTCACCTACAGTGTCCTGAGGATTGAAATACTTTATTTCTACTACGGTCTTCTGTTTTGAAAGAGGGCACATGGACAAAATTTGACAAGGTTCTTCAAGTATAGAGGTGCTCCTTAAAGCTCCTTTAACTCTTTAACTCACATTGATAGCATCCTTCTCTGACTCTCAAGATGCTACAGGTAAGCCTTAAGATACAAAAAAAAAAAAAAAAAAAAAAAAAAAGGCAAGGTTTTGGGGGTTA
>VYXF01010182.1:2006-21212 GCA_013397295.1 Polioptila caerulea | reverse complement strand
AAAAAAAAAAAAAAGGCAGAGCTTCTGGGGTTAATTTGGATTGGTATCCTCAAAACAAACAGTAGGAAAGAAGTAAATCAATTCAGTACTTATTAACAGCCCTGGAAAACAGAAACCAATTAACAATTTTACAGCACTGCTCTTCCACTTTTTGCAGAAGTTTAGCCCTGATACCTGTTTGCACTAATGGCCAATACTGATTCATGAGCAAGACTACCAGCTTAAAGGGAAGAGAACAAAGACACGTTATCTTCCAAAGCAATCACAGAAAGCAAGAGTCTCTTATATTTGCTTGAATAGGAGCAAACACTTCTTTCTGTTTAACATAGGTCTAGTCTTACAGTCTGATTCAGAATGCCTTTCTGTAGAACACTATATGCTATTCACTACAACACAGGTCCTTAAAAGTTTAACAAAAAGCTTTTTCATGGATTTTTTTTTTTTTTCCTGACTGAAAACTCCTTGCTGGGGGGCATAAAGGTTTGGGGGGTGGATAATGTGCTCAGTACAAAAGAAACTGCTAAACAAATGAAAGCAAGGGGTAGACAAGTTTCCAACTTGTCTCACAAAGCTCTCAACATGGCTCATTTAACCTCCAAAATATTTGTGGGGATTTGCCTTTTCATAGTCCCCATGCTTTTCTGCAGCTATGTTCTTGTTGGCACTGTTTTGACTTGTGAATTTAAATCCCCCCTACATGCACAAGCACAAGCCCCAGGTGAATAAAAAGTACATTTCTTCAAGGTGGAAGTAAGACATGGTAGGATATACTGACCTAACACTACTAATAACACAAGCTGCTACACTTTTCTCCAGCATGGGATCTTGCTGCACCTCTCAATAATCCAGACAAACTAAATACCCTGTCAAAAACATGAACTACTACAAAAACTTTCAGAGGTTTTTCTTCTCCATGAGTTGATTTAATGTTTGAGAGAATGTTCAGAAAGATCTAGGTCTGTACAATTTACAGCGAGGCTTGGAGGGACAAGCCTGGGAAGATGTTTCAGCTTTTCTAGGATGAAGTAGTTTCGTAGGCTGTCTCTCTGGTAGAGCTGCACTGTCCCCGTGTGGACACAGATGTAAGTAGCTTTGTGTGATGCACTCCAGTTCCTTCTGTCTTTATCCTTAGGAATTCCAACACTAGCTAGGTACCTTCACAACACAATAACTGAATCCGTGCAAGATATTGAGACAGTAAACAAATAAAATACATTAACTGTGTTCTTACAATTATGAAACTACTACCTGCGTGTGAACAAGCCTTTACTTGCTGGGATTTGCAAGCTGCAAAGAGAAAGTGATTACATAATAATTCCTGAATGTGCTACTGAAAATGAACACCAAAGTTCCTTTGAAGACTGTTTTGAGGCCATCTGTGAGGTTTTGTACACTTACTCTCCTGTAGTTTCCGCTGTGCCAAAGTACAGGGATGGTACTGAAACCTCTAAAGAAAATATATACACATCCTGCTGATGGCATGAGGAGGAATGATTAATTCTACACATCTTTGACTTCCTCCTGGTGTGGATGCTACTTTTTGCTCTTTTTAACTGTTTGTTTTTTCTTCTCCTTTGTTCAGAAATTGGCATAATTTTGTTAGATGCTTGGTAATATGTGTATACAGAACTGAATCTTGGCATTTGGTATTCATCTCAGGAGCCTAAAGATGCACGGTTTTAATGCCATGAATGCCAAATCTCATTTCCTCTTTGTTTAGTTGTATCTGGGAGATATTCCTCTCTACTGTGGACAAAACCCATGGAGTGTTACCTTTCAGTAGAGGCAATGGAAAGCCAGACAGCTCTCTTGTGATTCAACACAATCTATGATGAGGTGTTATTTTCATTAGCGTATCTGGAATATGAAAGAGGAAGAGGCAGAAATGCATGTTTCTTGCGGCTTTGTTACATCAAATGCTCTGTTATATGTTGTCTCAACATTTGCTTGTTTCTGGCTTGCTGACATTTCACAAGCTACAGTGAACAGGAAATCACCAAGAATGAGTCTGTTTACTTTTAGATGTGGAACATACATTGCTCATAATTAAATTGACAGCACCATAAAGTCATGTGTTAGCTACAGACTTTGACTGAACTGTAAGAAAATGACCATTGGCCATCTTAAACCCAACTATATACAACTAGTCTGGCTTTGTGATCTCAGCAAAGCATTTAGCCAGGATGTTTACAGAATGACTGGGGGCATGATGAGGAGAATGGAATTTTCCTCCAATATTTCAAGCCAGTATTGGTACTCCTGCCTCTTGAGATAAAATACCGCTCAAAAGTGATGCATTTTGAGGTGCAGAGTGAAAGACAATTAATAAAGGACAAAGCCTCTCAAATACTAAAAAATTAACAGAGGACATTTACATGATTTGAAGACTGGCTCTTGCATTGCAAAGTCTCTGTGTTAACCCTAGCTGGCTGGTAGTCACTACTCAGAAAACTAATGTTAGTTGTTATTAAAAGGGTCTATTTCCTCTGCTCCTCTAAATGAAGTACAGCTGAAGATGGAATGACATGCAACACTGTCTTTGTATTCCGGAGGATGTGGTTGGTTTGTATCTCTACTCTGAGCAGAATAAATCCACATCTAAGAAGGCATTCTGGAAGTTCATAATTGCATCCAGATGATCACATGTTGGGGTCTTATCTCTCCTGTCTACTTGATACAAAGTACTTTAGTCATTCCCTAGGATTGATCTTCTGGTACTTACAGCCAAGAGGCCAGGCATCTACCAACCAAATTAAAACTGGACTTAAGAGCAGATCTGGGAAAATACTATTTTCATATATACCAGCAAGCACACAAGTGCCAGATTTGAGTTCTAAATTATCTTTCATGTCTTCTTGCAATTTTCAACCACAAACTTGGACTTGGACACCTAATCTTGTTCACCTTGATTTCCTACCCAAGATAATAAGTCTACTAGATGACGAACCCTAGTGAATGAAACATTTGGGTTAAGCTCCTATCAGTCAAGTAGAAATAGGCATGCTCTGACACAGGCCTCCTCCACAGGCTGCAGGCAGATCTCTTTGCACCCCCTTTGACCTCCATGGACTCAGGCACAGCTACTTCCATGGTCTGCACTATGGGCTGCAGGAGAATCCCAGCTGCAGTGCCTGGAGCACTCCTCCCCATCCTTCTCACTTCATTTCATGACATGCTCATACTATTGTCACTGTGGGACACGCAAGGACACACACAGACACACTTTCTTGTAAGAAGGCTAAAAACTATTTATTAAAACATCTGACTCCAAACTTATAGTATTTCTACACAGACTAGGGATTGGAGGAGAAGTTGGACACCTCTCCCATCTTATTGGTCAAGACAACTGCCCAATAGTTATTTTTTCACACCAAGAGAAAGAATGTCAACAACCTCATCTTAACATAAACATGCCTCTAATTATAACACCCGTGTGTGAGAAAGAACTAAGAACTAGGAAAACATTACGTTAGAAAGTGCATCAGGAAAGCTTGAACATCAGGGCAACATACTATGAGGACCAGCTGAGGGAGCTGAGGGTGGAAAGGAGAAGAAAAGGAGGCTCAGGGAGACCTTATCTCTCTCTACACGTTCGAGAAAAGAGGTTGTGACAACGTGGAGGTCAGCCTCTTCTCCCAAGCAACTACCATTAGGAAGAGACACAGTCTTAAGCTGCACCAGAGGAGGTTAAAGATGGAGTTTCTTCCCAGAAGCAGTGATTAGATATTGTAATGGGATGCCCAGAGAGGTGATGGAGTTACTATGACTGGAGATGTATAATGAAAGATTGGATGTGGCACTAAGTGCCTTGGTCTTGCTGACAGTGTTCAGTCATAGGTTGGACTCAATGCTCTCAGGGTTCTTTTCTATCCTAATTGATTATCTGGTTCTGTGGTTCTTTAATTCACTGACCCTGGTGTGTACATAATTTTTCCTCTCTTTTCTGGCCACAATTACATCTTGGCAATAACCCTTCTTTTTTTTTCTTATATATATTATCACAGAACTGTTACCACCATCACTGATTTTCCTGGCCTTGGTCAGCAGCAGGTTCATCTTGGAGCCACCTGTCATTAGCTCTGTTGGACATAGAAGAAGCTTCTCACAGCTTCCCACAGAAGCCACCTCTGTAGCAACCCACTACCAAAATCTGGTCACACAAACCCAGTACAACAGATGCTGAATAAGGGCACTACACTTCTACTGAAAGAGGATTAAGAAATTCTCACTAAAATCTTGCAGCCATTCTCTTGCAACAGGATGTCCTTATCCAGATCTGCACTGGCCCTGCTAGGTCATGGCAACACTGTTAAAAAGAACCACACTTCTTCTGCAAAGGCTACAGTCCTTTAAAAACTACCCAAGAGGCACATAATATAGTATGGTTTGTTTCATAGTCCCACTGTGTTACTGCCAATTGAATTACAGCAAAATTCAGATCAAGAGGAAGACAATGCTGCTGATAACTTATTCAGATGATAACTTAGTATCTGTGACACAGTGGTTTAAGTCCTCAATTCTTGTTAGTGACTTTTGGTGTGATCTTGGGAGACTTCCTTAAATCTTCTTTTCCTACATCTCCTTTTTTATAAATTTGGCTGCTGCCATTTATCTGTATACACTGACTATTCGCTCTCCACCATGCCCTGTTCAGAACACAGGCAGGTGAGCTCTCAAATACTACCACAGTAGAGCAATTGGAGAGCTTAGAAAAAGCTGATGCAAGCAAAAAAAAAGACATCCCTCCTGTACTTCAAATAATTCATGCTATTGCAGGACTATGTAAGGCCCCAGCAGAAACATGTTACTTTGCTTTAAATTTTGCAATTACTTTAAATATAGCAATCTAAGAATTACTTGCTGCTCATGGAACTATTTTTAATTGGTGTGATGGTGGAAATATTGGACTATTAATCAATGTCCAGGACCGGCTATTACTCATGTACGTAATAGAAAGAGAGCCCCCATGAGTCTACAGCATAAGACTGCTTGTACCCACAACTGTTTAAGTACTGGGGTCTTTCTGAAGTGTAAACTAGTGAGAATTTACTAAAACAAAGTGATTAAACTAGACTTGCAGGAAACCAGCACTACTTTTTTTTTTTTNTAAGATAAAAACATATTTATAAGCCACCCCATCCCTTTTTTTTTTTTTTTTTTTTTTTTTTTTTTTTTTTTTTTTTTTGCAAGGCAGAAAGAAATACTTTTATTCAGGACTTCTGGTTCATTACTTTCCCCAGGAACATGTATATCGCAGCTGAAGTGTTTCAAGAGAAATAAGTGTGGGAGTAATAAAAGAAAAATATTTTTAAACTATTTCCAAAAAGCCTTTACTTCAAAAATTGTTTGGGTAGTTGTCCAAAATCAGTTACCTAGATGTGCAAAGGGTAGCCAACAAGAGAAAATAATAAGGGCATAGTGAAGTTACAAGCCCACATCTGAAGTAACACAATCTCTGTGGCAGCAGCAGCAGGCAGTTCAAGGGTGTAACTCTTGCTGCATCCAGGGGCAACCTTAGTGCTAGGGAATACCAGGAAACTTGTGCTGCTGGATGAGGAGTCACGTAGAGCCACAGCAGGGCTCATTGATGGAAGAAGTCCTCATATCCAGGAGAGACTCATGAAAGCCTCCTTTCCTACTGGAACAACATCAAAAAGCAGATTTTGGAGCATATGACCTGCCCTGTATTTAAATAGCTGCTTCAGCCTCTCCTACTGCTGCTCCATCTCTTCCTTCTTTAGTCACGTCCAATATGTAAAATGCAGTTAGTATTAAGACTGTAGGAGGATTTGTGTCTGTCTCCCTACCCTCCTTCCAGCAGGTCACACTGGAAACTGTCCTGAAGAAAAATTGAATCTGTGGCTATTTTTTCCTCCTCTTCACAACTGACTGTGACTTGAAGGTTGCAGTTAAAGAAGAAAGAAGGCTACACTGCTGATGAGTAGAGGAAATTAAAATAAGAACAAAACAGACAAGAGACCATTTTGATTATACAAGCATACAAGATGAAGCACAGCCAGGCAAGTAGATGAACATACAGGACAAGAAATTGGAAGGTTAAAACAAAATCATGAAACCATGTGAGAAAGATTAATTTAGGAATTCTGGAGCCTGTTTGCAAAAAAGAAGGATGGGACACCATGACTGATTAATTCCTTTCTGAGAAATGTGCCATTGAAAAGACAATTCTTCTTTGCCTTTAACTTCAGCCTTTGCCTCGTTTCTGCATCATCCAGTATTAATTAAAAGTATGTGACAGAAGAACACCAGGAAAAGGAGGCAAATATAGAATACAAATTTTTAAATCCCTCTCGGAAGTGGTTTACTGGCCTTCACTTGCATCAATATCAATCTTGCTGGACAAATCATTGTGTTTGCTAAAAAAGGATTTTTAAAAGTGTTACTTTTAAAGTGTGCATTTGCATTTTGAAAATGAGTAACTGATGCCAGCTAGCCTCTCAAGCAGGTAGTCACACAAATTTTGTTGGATTTCTTGGCAACACCTGGGAGCCCAAATAACAAACAAGCATGAAACTGTGCTACCCCTAGACTAGTAGAGCCTGAAAACAGCCTTGTTTCCCTACAACTTAAGTATTCATTGTATCATAGATTTATAGGTTCATAGAATGACCAGGGTTGGCAGGGACCTAAAAGATCATCTAGTTCCAGCCCTCTGCTGTGGGCTGGGCTATCTTCCACTAGATCAGTTGATGAGAGCTCCATCTAACCTGGCCTTAAACACTTCTAGAGATGGGGCATCTGCAACTTCTCTGGGCTACTTGTTCCAGTGCCTCACCACCCTCACAGTAAAGATTTTTTTTCCTAATACTTAATCTTAACCTACTTTCTTTCATTTTGAAGCCTTTTCCCTTGTCCTGTCATTACATGCTCTTGTGAAGAGTCTCTCTCCAACTGCCTTGTTGATTCCCTTCAGGTACTGTAAGGCCATAATTATGTCATCTGAAACTTCCTCTTTTCCAGGCTGTACAAACTCAATTCTCTCAGCATTTCCTCACAGGAGATGTGTTCCATCCCTCTATCTTTGTGGTTTTCCTCTGGGCTCACTCTACCAGGTTGACATCCCTCCTTGTCATGGGGACCTCAGAGCTGGGTGCAGTGCTCCAGGTGGGGTCTCAGCAGAGCAGAGCAGAGGGGCAGGATCTCCTCCCTCCCCTGCTGCCCACAGGGCTCTGGATGCAGCCCAGGACACGTTTGGCTCTCTGGGCTGGGAGTGCCATGGCTCACATGTCCAGCCTCTCAACCCCAGCACCCCAAAGTCCTTCTCCCCAGGGCTGCTCTGGGTCTATTCATCCCCAGGCTGTGCTGATTGCAGCCACTGACCCAGCCCAGGCACAGCATCTCGCACTTGGTCCCATTAAATTGCATGAGATTCCCATGGGCCCACTTCTCAAGCTGGTCCAGGAAATTGTAGGCATTGCTCTGTATGTATATTTGTATTTTTCCTAGCATCAGGAAGAAAAAGTTGAACTGGAAATTCTGGAGCCTTTGCCACTTTTCACTGCATTTCTTCAGAACAGGGGCGGGGTGCTGTCCAGAGAATCCAATGCGCCTGACCTTTGACTCCTGACCAAGCAATACAAGGTGGTTTTCAAGCTCTTCTCTATGACTTTTACACAGGTTAAGACAATTTATCTGGACCACAGTGCAGCAGTTTCTATGCCCTCAAGCATGCCAGTCCTCATTAGGCTGGAGTTTGCTACCTGCATGGTGGGACAGTAAAAAGACTATAAAGTTGTCTGCTAGACAGGGCTTTCTCCCACAAAAATATTTTCCTTTCTAATCCTTTTTGTTTTCTGTGCTCCTTTCTTTTTCTGCAGTGCAGTGTATTTTCCACATGCCACTGAATTCATCTGAGCAATCAGTTTTTCTATCTCAGCATTTGTTTTGATTGCTGCTAGAAGTAGAAAGACCAAAATGCCATGAGTAAAATTAATCTCCCAGAATTTCACGCATTGTTAAAAAAATATATTTATATTTTGGTGAATGCTTGCCCTTTTAAGAGATCTAGTCCGATTTTGGGGACATAAGTTATGTAAATTACTTAGTAATATTTTTTGCATTCTCTCATCTTGATATAACTACCTTTTGCTGCATGCTACATTTACCTAGTCAATACAAGTACAAAGTAGACCAAAACTGAATGAGAATAACTGAGTTTTCTGGTGGTTTCAAATTGGTCTTAAAGCAAAAAAGATGGGATTCCTTCCATACTCCTTAATGTCTCTCTGCTATATTTAATCCTGAAACTCCAAATACAATATAAAAGTTAGATAGTAATGCCTACAAAATTTTTACAAAGAAACTTCTATACTTACAAGATAAAAGTTAGGTAAAGTAAGAGAAGGAAACTGACCCAGGGAGAGAATACAAGAATTCTGGTCACAGTTTTGCACTAACCCACTGTAAATCTGATAATTTTTATAAAATTCACTAAAGGCACTATCTAAAAGCAATATGTAATTCATTATCTAATTTGTGAGCTATTGCCACGTCTGCAACAGGAGGCTTTCACCAAAGGAGCAATTTAATTTTCTAAAGCTGTTGATTTTTGCTATGCTTCCTAAAATAAAGTACGTTGTTTTAGGCATGCTGGTGAGAAGTATAGATCTGCTTATTGTACTGAAATAAGACATTTCAAGTCTCTACAAATAAAACTATTTCAAGATTTGGCAATGACGTTCAGTGAATAGGAAAGGGCTTCCTAACCAGAAATAATGTGTTTTCATCTTCTATAAAGAAGCCGTGTGTGTTGTAAGGAAAGTCACTGCTGGCAGAATGATGAATAATTACGTAGTTACCTCATCTGTGCCAACTTGTTTTAAACATAATGTGGCCATGTCTAAGAACCCAAAATGCAACAACAGAAAATCTTTCTGAAAGACCACATTTACTCAGCTTTAAATCCTGCAAGATTCTGTGACAGAAAATTCATTGAGAGTGTGTAGATGGAGTAGAGATGCAGATAGATTGGTTGCACCCTCATGTGCAGCCCACTACCTGTGCCATTGAGGTGACATTTCTGGGCTTCCGAGGGACACAGACATCCCCAGCACCCGTGAGCTTCAACAGATGCCTGGTCTGGGCAGGGAGGAATGGCTGGAGCTGCACAGGGAAACTTCCTGGGAGGAAGCAGGGACCACGATGAGCGGTACAGAAAAAAACCAGAAAGCCTTCTGAATGATTATCAGGGAGATGATGGCTTCACAGGGAATTCACACGGTCCTTGGGTGTGCTTCAGCAGCAGGTGGAGGCCAAGGGGAGGAAAGGAGGAGCTGGAGGAGGCCATTCTCCTCCATCCCTGGTGATGCTTTCCAGGACTGCCCTGAAGACAGAAAAGGACCACCACGGTGGGGAATCTGGACCCCGGCTGCAGGAGCTGGGAGACCTCCAAGGTGTCTCTGATGAAAGTATTAGGGAATGGTAAAATATTTATTGTCTAGGCTTAGATAAAAATTACAATTTACATTTTATTTTACCTGTTTCCAGTACTGTAAATAACTCCTGACTTATTATCTCATTAAAAATTCCAATTTTTGTTCTCATTTCCTCTCAAGCAACCTCTTGATGCTGCAGGGAACTTTATCTTAAATTCCCAACAGTGGTCTGTCTCCACAAAGAGAAGGTGGAGGACATAACAAAGGGAAATACAGACAACCTGGAGGATGCTGTGTGCAGGAGATACATTGTGGAAAGCTAAGGGTCAGGGGAAGGTTACTTGACAGCCTGACATGGACCACCACAATGTAAACCCATGTACCCGAGAGGCTGAATTAATTAATTCCTGCCAGAAGTAATTGCCCAAGAGAGGTCCCAGGGCCCTCAGAGAGCCCCAGTACCACAGACACCAAAGAGTAGTATAAACTCAGTGGGCTTAGCTCTCAGCATATGTTAGACAAAAATGATCCCATATATTTCTGACACACACATGCTTCTCCACGAGCACTGCCTACAGTATCAGGTTTTGAAGAAGGGAAAGCTTATAGCTGGCAGTCAGGAAGAGAAATCCATCTTAAAAGGGCCTCTGGGTGTGTTTTCTTTATACTGACCCTACAGAACACCCTAGAAGAAATGCAACATGCATGAACACTATTCTCTCAATGCAAAACAAGACATTTTTTTTGCTCCTTCTCTTGTCTCCATTCTTTCCACAAATCCCACCTCCTTCAGCAACAATTCCTAACCATGTTCCACTGACTGGATTTTCATGCTGTGGAAAGCTATTTTCACTATTCTGCTCATTATTCAGTAATTAATAACACAATTTTTCCATATTCATCAGTAGTATAACATCAATGATCTCAGCTGGAGTCACACTAAGAATTAATGTGCTCTATTAATTTTGCAGAATACTATTGATATGCAAGTTTTGTAGTTGCCAAGAGTGTTTAAACCTCCTCCAGTTCCCAAGGCAGATAACAGTTGTGAGGAGCTCTGCACTATCTTGTCTCAGAAGATTTAATTGTGTCTGAATAAAAGTTTTTGGAAGCTATTTTTTGTCCAACAGGCTTGTTTGCTTTACCTGCTGATTGAATTTAACATTTATTTTAAATTTTTTGGGTAAACTATGTCATTCCATGGTGCATGATACTTCTAACAATGCGTGATATCACATATGTTGAGAAAATGTTTGGAAATAGGATGCATCAATTTTGTGTATGTGATAAGCCTACACTCTCTTTCAGAGTAGATCACTACACTCTTTTTAATAAAGGACTTGTGTAAAAATTATTGAGTTTGGCCTAATACTTGGAGCAACCAGATTTCCCTGCAAGACTTCCTCTCCCATGTATCGAAGACGTTCTCAAGTAAATGAAAATTTGGCATTTCTCTTTGAATAAAATACAGTGTGATTGACAGAATTAAGTTCAGGGCACTTAAAGTCTTTTAGTTTGATACAAAAATTGATGTAATGCTATGTCCCTTGATCTTTGCTATTTTAAGTACCTAGAAGATGGTTAACAGTAAGTATTAAGGATGCATGCTACAGAAATTGAGAAAAAAGGGAAGGCTAATAGACAAGAAGGAAATATTTCAAATTTCATCCATCTAGGAAGACGAATGGGAAAATCATAGACTATTCATAGTATGTGGATATTTTAATGAAGAAAAGCTATTAGTTTTAATCAATTACAAGATATCTATGTTAGCATTAAACTTTAATGAAAATACATGTTTTGGATGAATGACAAAAACTCCTGTAGCCATGTTTTATAAATGTTTTGCATATTGAATGCTCATATTGGCTTCACAACCCAAAAGATTACAGACCCAGATTGTCCGACAGTCCTAAATCCTAACAGCTCTGTGGTTCAGAGGAGATCATGAAGCAGCAGTCTATTGATATTGATGGACAATATATGCAACTACAAGATTTATCAAAAAACCCTTGAACTCTGTATGCATGTATCGCACCAACTCAACCAGGCACAGGGAACTGAGAAAATTGTAGCTGCATATACAATTTTTTCCTTTTGGAACACAAATTTTGTTTAAAAAGGGATTCCAAATGGCCAGTCTTCATACCCAGAGGATAAGGTCATGTTTCCAGCCCAGCATGGCCTAGCTTTGAACAAAAAGGGCAAGGGGACAGTGCTGCTACGAGCTCTATAAATAACCCAAGAGCAAACATTCTCTGCAGTTTGTCTGATCTGACTATGGAGACTATGCTCTGTTATATATAGCTAGAGAACAAGTATTTTTAAAAGATCAGAGGAAGAACAAAAATAAGCTAAGCATATCAAAGCATATTGCTGAAATATAGGTTTGAGGTTTAGCAGCTAACTGAATCCAAGGACAATGGGAGGTACCATCTCCTGTCCTGTGAAGAAAATCCCTGCTGATTTTCAGCCTCTGGGGAGCTTGCTACAGGCAACAGCGGCTGAGGTTTCTGTTGAGACTGCACAATCAGTGAAAAGATAAGAGTCTTGCTCTCCACATCACCGAGAGCAGACAAGAAGAGGACAGCATAGTCCTCAGGACAAGTGGCAGGGAAGAGACAGTTTGCATCTCTGGACTCAAACCTATAAACGGAAGAGCAATCCAAGTCCATCAAAGAGACTGAGATTTTTAGTAGCAGTGTTATTTCATGATGACTTCTATAAGTCCTGGTGTAGACACAGATGAGGAGTTACCTTCAAAAGCGTCTCAGAAGCAGGCCACAAAGGCAGTTTTGAGGTCCTGCCCTATCTGCCAATATAAGCCTTCTCCTAAAGAGCTGCTTGAGGTAAAGCCCACCACCAACAGTAGGGCCACAGGACATGGTGGAGATAGGGCACCTTCAGAGGATGGGACATGCTGGCAGAGCCAGCACCATGCAGTGCTAATACCACCCATGTAAAAGGGAAAAGGGAGAGGGAAAAAGAAAAAGTTCCAAAAGATCCATTCACATGATAATTACAAATCTGAAAAACAGCATTAAAAAGAATATTTGTAAAGATTTTTTTTTAAATCATGGGAAGCAGAGAAAAAATTTCCAGCAGGTCTCTCCAGAATGAGATATATAGATGGTTGTTTTCATTAAAAACAGGCTTCTAGGCAGCATCCAGGGAGTGCTGAGGCATGTGTCTGAAATAAAAATCATATGCAAACCAGGAGCATACAGATGAAACCTGGCCAAACCTTCCTGGAGATTAACAAGTTCCCATGTGTGCTTTTAAGTGAATGATCCTCATACTTTCTTTATATACACCAATTAACCTCGTACAAAGTGTAACACTGAGGAAGCACCATTATTGTATTATAAAACCAGCATGAGAACAAACTAGGGGGAGCAAACTATTCTTTACTATAGCATCACACTTCTTATACCTCTTATAAAAGTGAGAAAACCAGACCCTTGATCAGATTAGTCCCACATACTGGAGCTGTACTGGATTATACAGGGGACATGAAGGTAGTACAAAGGGCTTTCCTTCAGTGACATTTAATGCCTAAGCCTTTGGGTAAAAGGAAACATTAGGCATAATTTCTTGTCATTTTCATGGAGTAATGGTTGAGGTCTGTTCACAACACCAGCTAGGATTTCAGCAGTGGGAAATGGGAAGGAAAGGGTTATGGAGAGATGTGGAAGAGAGGGAAAATGATGCAACATGTGCCAACAGCTGTGCTAGACATTAACTTCTATTTCTACTACACATGACTCTCCTTTCCTCTAAAAATCATAAAATGAGTTGGCCCCATCCAACCTGGTGTTGAACAGTTCCAGGGATGGACACTGACAACATCCCTGGGCGATGTGTTCCTGTGCCTCACTACCCTCACAGTAAATAATTTCTTCCTAACATCTAACAAAAACCTATCCTCTTTTAGTTTGAAACTATTCCCTTTAGACCTATCACTACATGCCCTTGTAAAAAGCCCCTCTCCAGCTTACTTATAGGCTCTCTTTGAGTACTGGAAAGTCCTATAAGGTCTCTACAGAGCTGTAGAGACTCTCCCATCCTGCCTTCACAGGAAACGTTCTCCAGCCCTTAGATAATCTTACAGCCTCCTCAGGTCTATGGTCTATGTCATTCTTACATTGGGAACCCCAGAGCTGGATGCAGCGCTCCAGGTGGGGTCTCAGCAGAGCAGAGCAGAAGGGCAGAATCTCCTCCCTCAATCTGCTGGCTGGTGCTGCTTTGGATGTAGCCCAGGACACAGCTGGCTTTCTGACCCACAATCACACTTTGTTGGATTATGTTGAGCTTCTCCCTCACCAACACTCCGAACTCCTTCTCCTCAGGACTGCTCACAATCTACTCTTCACCCAGCCTATATTTGTGCTTGGGATTACCCCAACTTAGGTGCAGGATGCAGGACCTTGCACTTGGCCTTGTTGAACTTCATCAGGTTCACACAGGCCTACTTCCTAAGCCTGTCCAGATCCCTCTGGACTGTCTTCCAGCCCAGCCTATGCAGACTGAATGGGCAAGTGGGACACTGTGGGGTTTCCCTGCTTTTGCTGGGGAAGTCCCCAAGGTGTTAAAAGTCCTTTTCCTTGCCCAGGAGAAGAAAGACGTAGAATCTTTGGTCTTCAGATACTTTTCTTATTGTTTATTGTAGCTTATCTAGAACATTGCTCTCTCTGTCCTGCCGAGGTCTTTCCAGCACGACAGTTCGAGGCTATTCCCCGCCCGAAGGGCAGTGTTTATCTTTTATACTAAGAACTACGTATACTTCATTTACAATTATTTTCCAATATCTATCATCTACGTTAGACAGTGTGTACTTCATCCAAACCAATCACCAGTGCCACCACCACAGCAGAATCATGGAGGAGATGAAGAAGAAAGAAGAAGCCTAGAAACCATGCAGTTCCTCCATCTTGGCTGCACCCACCCCCATGAATTAAAACCCAAAATCTACTTTTTCACCCTGTGACAATCTTATTATTATTCTATTTAAATTTGTGAGACTTGTATTTTTTCTTTTAAAGCTGGTAATCTCTCCCATGGCTTAAAATCCAAACCACAGGTGTTTTGAGCTTGTTGCCAGGGCTTCTGAGCCCTCTGGGCCTTCTACACAGGTACCTGAGCCCCCAGAGCAGTCAAGGACAAGCTCTGGGTTCCCACAGGACACAATGTGTACAGCAGAGCTAGACAACAGGACCTCACTGCCTGGCCATAGTGGCAGAGTTGGCACAAGGAAGCACCACCTCCCATCCTGGAATCACCAAAAGGGTGAGATTTCTCACATTCACACTGGTCTCCCTTCTGTCAAAAGCAGTAGCAAGGACTGCAGGGTATGGTGGTTGAAGAGCAGGACTAGCATCTTCTTTCCCACACTGTAAGACCAACAGACAGATCACGTGATGCTCAGAGCAGCCCTGCCTGAGGGAGAGACGATCACAAGTTCTGATTTAGGTGCTTTGGGTATCACCTGGTTCCAATTTCAGCATACCTTACTTTTTGCCTTTTTTTTTTTTTACCCTTTTTTTCCTCTGTGAACCAATTAACACATTTCAAAAAGCTGGCATGAGTTTTGAAGCATGCAAGGCACTGGTCTCTGCATTCAATACTCTAAACCGTGCTTGCAGTTTCTCACAGTGAGGAAGAGTCATACCATTATGTCTGAACTCCACAGGTCCAGTCAATCCAGAAATCAACAAAATCAAACAGACGGTATCAAGCAACTTAATGTTTTTTTCCAGTAGTAGGAGAATCCACCAGCAACCCATTGGGATGACTCCGCATAAGAAATGCCCATGAGTCAGGAGGAGAGTCCAACAACAGCCAGGTTCTGCAGGGCTGTGAGAAATGGGTAAAACCCCTCTGTCGCCCAAACTGGAGACAGACAATGGTTATGTAAGGCACAGAAGTTTTAGTAAAGGGACCAATGCAGTCACACTGAGCTCACATAGCAGCATATGGTATGTTTTATTTTTGAGCCATTTGATCAGCTCAAAAGCCTTTCTGTTTCTGGGGAGGTGCTTGAATTCATTTGCAGCTCAAAGAGCAGACCCCAGTAGCAGGAGGAATGATGAGAACCCACTGCCTTCAGAGCCCTGGGTCCCAGGATGGGACTGCAGAGGACACTAGGGTGGGATTGCAGAGCTGTCATATGCAGGATGGCCCCTGGACATAGGAGGCTCACAGAAGCTGAAGGAAAAGCATCTGCAATCAGGGCCATCAGCAGAGGCTAATTTTATAAACTGAAACAACAATAATAATGGTAGAGGCATGACAAGCCTGGTTACAGCTGGTTGAGATTCAGCTGGCTTTATGTTGTTTTGATTAACCTGATGTTTGGTTGGCGGGATGCTTGTATGGGCACATGTGTGGGCGGGAAGATAAACACAGCTGAGCAAATCTGGTCCCTCATTTTGCTTCTGCACAAGCAACTGAGCTTTTCCTCAGCTCAGATAAGAGCCGTGGCCATCCTCCCTCTCATATCCAAAAAGGTGCAGCTTTGTATTTAATGGTAATTTATCACAGGAGCATTTGTGGCAATTTTGCTGATTATTGTTATAGACAAAGCACAAATGCTTTTAATGTTGTGTCAAGCTCATGAAACTCAGACAGCTGAGAAGTAAAAAAAAAAAAAAAAATGTACCAAATCACTTGGGGAGAGAAAAAAAAGAGCATCATCTTGACAGAGAAAATAGGATTGTTTAAATAGGATTGTTCCTTGTCAGGTCAAGATTCCCCTTCAGGACACCTACTTTTAACCAGGTCTTTTTTGCAGAAGCTGGACAGATTTCAGACAAAGCCTGTATTTTTGTTCTTATGGCATGTAAATGGCAACTAGTTGTAAACAGAAACTGCAACTGAAAGAAGACTTTGCTCTGTGGGACTTGGGAAGAGAGGAAGAGAAAATATTTAGCCATTAGGAGAGAAAGCAAATGTATGAATGAATTGAGGAAGAAAAAAACATTCTCCCATGGTAATTTTTTTGCAGTGCTCCACCCTCTTCAGATACACTCTCCACACATTTTTTCTGCCTCTATTTTAAATGAATGGCTTGACTTCCTCCTGTTCCATAACTCTTTAAAAAATAACAACATAATATTCCCATAACTGATATAGAAACATGACAGAAAATTATCTTAAACTGACAGCAATAGACACTCTGAATTCTGTCTTCCCCTATAGCTTCCATCAACTAATTTTTTCATGACAACTGCTAAAAAAATTATAGGAGCCACAAGACTCCCCAGGGCTTAATAAATGAGCACAGATGGCTGAAAAAGCACAGCCAAGACTACCTCATGGGGAATCCAAGGTTTTAAACCCAGTCCTACAACTACCAGTTTGCTAATTCCCCCCAACAGCACCTCAGTGCCCTGTGAAATTCATTTTTAGAGCACTCAACGTGTCAGAGATGCTGAGGGGTGGTAGCCCCCAGATTACCATTAATCCCTTTGCTACTCTCTTGTTTCTGCCATCTAAGAGGCCTATGTGTAAATGCTTCCCAACTCACTTTGTACATCCCAAGGCACTTCAAATCATGTCAGCTACCTAGATCAATTTGATGGAAACATAACTCCACTAGGAGAGAGGCAGTAAGCTTTTCACTAGAGCAACAGTTCTAAGGATATTCAACAACTTATTTACATCTATTAACAAGCACAGTTTGATGCAAAACTCTGACTTTACCTCCAGTTCTGCTATCTATGCCCCTGTCAGCGATATCCTTGTTAATTGGGATGCAATAAGGGTAAGTACTTAAGCAGTAGCACAGCAGGAAGTGGAAAGCTGAGGTGCTTTGTGCCCATCTGTGAGCTGGAAGAGAATCAAGGGATTTCAAAAAGTAAGCATAAAACAGGGAATATAGATGTTCAAAATGAAGATGAAAATGGCAACCATGACACTGTTTGCTTCAAACTTACCTGTATTAATGCAAATGGGAAGTGAACAGAGCCTTACTGATATCAATTTACTTAACCAAATAGTACAATATATCAAATATTACTCATCTTGCCTTTTGATTCTGCTGTGCTACATGAGGTACGTGTTACCTACCACCAAGCAAAAAATTTACTTTTTTCACGTATTTATTGTTGGTCAAGCAGTAGAAGTAACTACTTAATAAATTATTCCTTGTGTATTGTTTAAAAACAAGCTTTTAATTAAAAACCGCATTTTTCAGCTCTCAGTTTTAAGCTAAATATACCAAAATTCTTTGGAGAAGACACAATTTGTCATTCAACCAGCACCAAAAATATGATCCATCAACAATATGGTTTGTATGTCTTTTCTTGCAGAAAATAGTCTTAAAAGCGAACTAAAATTTATAAATCTCACACAATAAATGACTGTTTTATGGACACAAAGCCTGTTAGAATTGCTTGAATTATTTATGACATCACTCAGTTTTAATCCTGATATTTCACCAGTTGGAGAGTCTTCTGTTTGTCATACAAGGAAGTTTTTCTGTGTGGAGTGGGATTTCCCCTCTCTACACCAGTGCTTCTCTCTCACCTCATTCCGAGGAAGGGGAACAGTCTGGGTCAGAGTCGGGCTCCATGTGGGTTATGGATCTGACCAGCACAATACGCAACACAGAATATCTCTGAATCCTTTCCCCTGCCACAGATTCATAGAATAGTTTGGGTTGGAAGTGATTTTTAAAGGTAATCTAGTCCAAATCTCCCAAAAGTTACCAAGGACATCTTCAAGTAAATCAGGTTGCTCAAAGCCCCATCCAGCTTTACCTTAAATATTCACAGGAATAGGTCATCTCTCTGGGCGACTTGTTCCAGTGTTTTACCACTTTCATTGTAATAAATCTATTCCTTATATACAGAATCCATCTACCTTCTTTTAGTTTAAAACCATTATCCCTTGTCCCATCACAATAAGCCCTGCTAAAAAAATCTATCCTCATCTTTCTTACAAGCCCCCTGCAAGTACTGGAAGACTGCAAAAAGATCTCCCTGGAGCCTTCTCTTCTTCAGGTTCAACAAACCCAAATCTTGGCATGTCTTCACATGGAAGGTGTTCCAGCTCTCTATTCATTTTTTTGTGGCCCTTCAACATGTCCATGTCTTTTCTGTGCTGAGAACCCCACTGCTGGATGCAGGACTCCAGGTGAAGTCTCACCAGAGAGGAATAGAGAGGTAGAATCATGTCCCGTGATCCTCTGGCCACAGTTTTTGATACAGCCAAGGATTAACTGAATTTTGGATTTTGAAAAACCAAAGAATTAACTAAAGAAATATTCTGTCCCACCAGGAAAAATCAAAGGTAATCCATATCCTACTTTACTACTTATTTGCTTTCTGGGCTTCAAGCCCTCATTGTTGAGTCATGTCCATCTTTTTATCCGCCATGACCACCAAATTCTTCTCAGCCGGGTCAGTCTCAATCCCTTCATCTCCCACATTGTGTTGATAATGGGGGCTTGCCCTAACCCAGGTAAAGGCACCTTGCACTTGGACCTGTTACAGCTCTTGAGATTCCCACTTTAACAGCTTGTCCAGGTCTCTCTGGATGGCATCCCATCCCAGGTGTGTCAATAGCACCTCTCAGCTTGGGGTGAGCTGAAAATTTGCTGAGGGTGTGTGGCTGTTGGACACGCAAGGATACACATTGACACTCTTTGATGAGAAGGGTAAAAACTATTTATTAAAACATCTGACTCCAAATTTATAGTATTTCCACACAGACCAGGGATTGGAGGAGAAGGTGGACACCTCTCCCATCCCATTGGTCAAGACAACTTCCCATCAGTTGTTTTCAGTCCAAGAGAAAGTATGTAAACAAC
>VYXF01010181.1:657659-673985 GCA_013397295.1 Polioptila caerulea | reverse complement strand
GAGGGACGGGCACCGGCAGCCGGTGCAGCCCGTGCGCCTGGGCCGGGCCCCTCGGGGCTTCCCCGGGGCCTCCGGGCTCCTGAGGGCTTCCCTGGGCTCCTCCGGGCCCCCCGAGCTCCTCCGGGTCCCTCGGGCTCCGGCTCCGCGGGGTTTCCCCGGTTCCCTCGGGCTCCTCCCGCCCTCCCCCGGCCCAGCGCGGGCTCCGCCCTCAGGGGATCCCCGCGCCCCACGGCGACACCTGGCGGCGGCGGCCGGGACTGGCGGCTCGGGCACCCCGGGATGGGGACAGCTCGGGCACCCCGGGATGGGGACAGCTCGGGCACCCCGGGATGGGGACAGCTCGGGCACCCCGGGATGGGGACAGCTCGGGCACCCCGGGATGGGGACAGCTCGGGCACCCCGGGATGGGGACAGCTCGGGCACCCCGGGATGGGGACAGCTCGGGCACCCCGGGATGGGGACAGCTCGGGCACCCCGGGATGGGGACAGCTCGGGCACCCCGGGATGGGGACAGCTCGGGCACCCCGGGATGGGGACAGCTCGGGCACCCCGGGATGGGGACAGCTCGGGCACCCCGGGATGGGGACAGCTCGGGCACCCCGGGATGGGGACAGCTCGGGCACCCCGGGATGGGGACAGCTCGGGCACCCCGGGATGGGGACAGCTCGGGCACCCCGGGATGGGGACAGCTCGGGCACCCCGGGATGGGGACAGCTCGGGCACCCCGGGATGGGGACAGCTCGGGCACCCCGGGATGGGGACAGCTCCGTCACACCGGGGTGGGCACAGCTCTGTCACCCCGGGGTGGGGACAGCTCTGTCACGCCGGGATGGGCTCTGTCACACCGGGGTGGAGACAGCTCTGTCACACCGGGGTGGGGACAGCTCGGTCACACCGTGCTGGGGACGCGGGGCTCCGTTCTTCCAGCTGCCTTAAAGCTAACATTCCATCTGGGGAGGCCAGCCTGGTTACAGCCCCTCAGCAGCACTGTCCCAGTTTGCCTCTGCTCCTCAGGGACAGGGACCCTGGGATGGGACTGGACCTCAGGAGGGGACACATCCTCCTGTAGCTTGGCCTGAGAAGTGGCTGAATTGCAGTGGAAAATCCCTGGAAGCTGTGGGCTCATTTAAGTTGCTCGTTTTAGCTTCAGCAATTAAAAAGTCTGCGGGTCTTGTGGAAGGAGAAAAGTGGTTCAGCCCTGGAAGCCCACTAACTGCAAAGGCAGCCTCAGCAGCCTGTGCTGCAAACACAGCCCTGTCAGCACAGCACCGGGGCTGAGCAGGCAAAGAACACCTGAAAGCTGATGTTACTCTTGAAAAAGACAAAGCAGAGCCTGGGCAGGAGCAGAGAAATTAACCTAGAAAGGAAAGGTAACATCCAAACTAGCTGATTGAGGAGAAGTACAGGAGAGGAAGAAAAATTTTATCAGTTTTTCCTCTGCAATTCATCTCTGCTTTTTAGGGCACAAATACTCTCCCTACACAAATCTACAAGGAAGAAGCTTCTGCACCTTTTGTGGAGGTGTTTCTTCCATTTCTCTTGGGGTGGCTTAAGCATTAGGCCCATCTCCCAAGACCCATCTTTCATGTCAAAATGCAGTCGAGGCTGCTGATTCCTCATTGCTCTAGCAACTTGACAATCCCCTCCAGGTCTCCCAGGAAGGTGCACAGTGACAGGTCAGGGCTGGGACAAGGCCACAGTTTCAGTCTGTGGGTTGGGATCCAGACCTTACAGAGCTGTGACCATGGCTGGAGTTGTCACATAGCTCAGGTCAAGACTGAAGGCTCCAGGGTGGGCAGAAAGAGGCTCCTGGGCCATGGACAGAGGTGTGGCTGGAGGGCCATGGGGAGGCTGTTTAGGCTGACTGGAGCCTGTTAGTGCCCTCAGGGCCCTGACACAGAGAGACACACACATGTACTGTCTGAAGGCTTGTGGTGACACCAGGGACCTCGCTGCATGGGCAAGGAGGGATCTAACAGTAAACTGCTGAAAGAGCGTGGGGAGAGATCATGCTGATGTGCAGGGGCAAGACAGGGCTGTCTCAGGGCCCTGCCAGGTCTCAGGAGTAAAAGCCTGGTTTCCCTAAAAATAGCCCTCCTGAAGCCACCAGCCAAGGGGACATCACCCATAGCTGAGGAGTCAAGGAGCAAGATATTTTCAGAGTAACTGCAAAAATCAAACACACTATTTCAGTATTTTACAATGGCATCTGTGATCCCGCAATTAAGTAGGGTTTGGAGAAGCAGCTCCAGTTTTCAGTTCCATTTTAAAACTCTGACTCCATGCATTTGCAGCCTGAAGTTTCATGACAGCTCAAGCTTCACTATGCTGGGTTTCCTCAGCTGCAACCCCTCTGGAAAACATTCCATGTGCACATTGCATCTCTCCAGATTTTATTCTCATTCCAAATCTGCAAGTACAAATATAGTAACATTCCATTCTCCTAATGCACACTCACAAGATGTGCTGAAATGTCAGATGCTAAACGGTACAAAAAAGCACTTTAGCACGTTCCTGTTGATGTGAATATAAGAGAGAAGGCAGGAATTGCTTTAACATCTGTTGATTTATTAGATCTGAATACTGCCCTCCTTTCATCCGGCAGAAGCAGAGCCATTAACACTGCAGCAGCTTCTCCAAAACTTGCAGCAGAGCACAAGAGAATGGTCCCGTTTCTGTGGGATTTTGCCCACGGCTTGCTCGATCCCAAAGAGAGCTGGCGGAGCCGGGGGTTACAGGAAGGTGAGCCCAGCAGAGAGGAGTGGGCAGGCAGGTAATGCCCCTGCTGGGGGAGGAAGCAGCGGGGAGGCTGGAAAGCTTCCTACGGCTGTAGCTATTGTGTGCCTGCTTCCTCTGCTGCGCAGGCAGCGAGGGCAGCGCGGCCGCGGGGATGGAGCTCACAGCCCGGACCGCGGGGCTCCCCTACCCCAAAGGAACCGGCTCCCGACAAGGAGCAGTGCCGAGTCATTCCGTGGCAGTAATACGGGGCCGTTCCTCGTGGCTGGTATTGTTTCTCATGCTGCTAAAAACAGCCAGTTGGCAATATTCCTTCTGCACATTTCAATTTACCCAGAAAACTCAGCTCGGCCAAAAATGTTGAGATAACATGATTTTTTCCTGCTTCTGGATGGGAAGTGGAGTATTTTGACATATTAAGAAACTTCAAAATAAATAAAAAAAAAATATCAAGGTTTTGTTCTGATATATTTGCATTTTCTCAGGGAGCAGAGGGCCAGGGAACCACTTCATTAAAATTTCCCAGTCAGCTTGAAGAATAAGGATGACCTTGTAGAATGAACTGTGACACGAACATTTTCTCATAACAGAAGACACAACCACTACTTTACTGTGGATCAAGCAATGTGGCTGGTCTGTTGAACACTGTCCAAAGGAGAAAATGTGTGTCCAAATGGAAGCATCTTGTCCAAACACAAAGCTCCACGTAAAGGCAGCACAGGTGGGACCTCCATGTCCTTGCCCCACCTCTGGTCCTGCCCTGTCCTTCCAAGAAGAGAGTTGGAGCTTTCTGTGAATCAGGCACACAGCCTGCCTCCTCTTAGAGAGAATTTAAGAGAGGGATTGTTAGCACAGCTGGATGGTGTGCTGGCTTTTGTCAAACATCCTCCAAGCTGGCCATTGCTCCCTTCCCTTCCAAGGCCACGGGCACAAATCCTCTCCGAGCATTGATCCAGCAGCTACAGCAGCTGTCAACACTCTTAGGCCAAAAAGTTGTGAGGACAATTTTGCTTGGAATCAAATTAGAGCTTGCCCATGGGATAAGCATCAGGTTAAGCTGAACCACCTCAGGAGCATCCTTTGAACAAGCAGTCCTCAGTTCTCCTTTTCTGCTGGCAGGAAGCCTCTCCTGACTTCAGTGTATTACTTTACCCAAATATACTCATATTTTCCTAAAATTGAAATTATAAACTGCCAGAGCAGCTAAATATAGGAACAAAATTAACTGCAGGAGAAATAAAAGCTTATTTTGTGTCTCTTTTGATTTTGTTAGTAATATTTCTTTCCTTTTTCTAGAGTACCTCACTGAGATAGAAAGAAAAAATCTTACTTGCCAAATCTGTATTTAATCTGATGTTTGTTTCTATACACTTGTTACATATTCTTTCCTTTTTTCAAACCAAGGTTCCTATGGAAGTGCAGGTTCTCCACAGTGTCCTAGTCAAAATATCTGCTGCATTAGTGGGAACTAATCTCTTTGGTACCCGAGGAGAGAATCTCAAGGGATTTTTCTTCAGCAGAAGCTCTGTCATACCGTGAGCACTAACAAACACTGCAATTCTTGTCTCCGTACTTGGTGCATAAAATTTAAACTTCTCACAGCTGCATTTCTGCCTCTGATCTCCATGGAGATGCCACTGATAATCCCAGGCCCTGAAGAAGGGGAAGGTGCAGTAGTAGCTGGGACTTGCCTGGCTCCTGTGGAACTGCAGCTTAGCAGCCCCTGCTGCTGCCCTGAGCCCATCTCAGCAGTGCTGGAGCTGCTGAGCCTGACTGCTCAAAAACCCCCACTTATCTCAGGTCAGGATCAATCCCTCCAGCTGCAGTTTTAAACCACTGGTGACCTGAAACTGGGGCACACAGCCCTGCCTCCCTCTGCCTGTGTTAACTAACTGCCAGCTAACTTTTGCCATCTTCTGGAGGAAGGGAATAAAATTACAGTGTTCAGTTATGTTTGTGCTTTATCAAACTTCAGACCTTAAGCAATCTGGGTTTTTGCTGTTCTTATGAAGATCATTAAGTTTGTAGAATTTTTTAATGAGCTTTTAACTATTTCATCCCCAGTTCTCTAATACAATTCTGCCTCAGACTCCAGAGGCCTCATGTTCTTCAGAAACACTCCCAAGGTACACATATGTGGGGTTTCCTGACAAGTTCTTTTCAGCATTGCAGCCTACTGAAAAGAACTGCTCAGTACCAGACCAGTGGTTCATTTCCCCTTGACTGAAACAAAAATCTCCTTCACAGGAGGGCTGTGCTTTCCCATGGATAGTGAACTCACTTCCTTCTGTTTTGTTTATAGCCCTATGTGAGGTTTTTCCTCTTCCATACCCTTTTCCAAAAGCATTAAGACAATAAGACATTGTTAAGTGTTAAACATCCATGTTTCTGTTTCTTGTCTTCATAACATGACTATTAGAATGATGAGAAATGAAACAGGGCCATGATAAGGGAGAATGGCAAAATTTAGCTAAGGTTTTTATACAAAATAGCAGGAAAGATATCCAGAATTGGTCCAACAATGGCCAGAGGCCTTTTTGGTTTTAGAAAAATTACAGATTAACCATGTACTGTTAATGAACCTGGGATCCATGCTTAAGCTAGAACACTTTGTACCCTGGAAAAGGTGAACAATGCCAACTGTGACAGGGCACAGGAATGAAGCATATAGGTCACTAACAAAATGCTGAAACACCACTTCCAACAGCACCAGGAAATAAAGTATCCAACACTGAACTACAAAATCCTTGGACTCCTCAAAAAGAGGCCCTCCCTGGAGGGACGAGGGATAAACACAATCAGAGACGACCTGAGGATACCTATGGAGAAGAAGAAACTCTCCAGTGTGTGGGAGAAAATAAAGGAGTCTGACCTTCCTCATACCTTGGGGACAATATCAAATACATAATTTCAATATCACTCAATTACTCTTTTAGCCCTAAAAAGCATTAAAAAAACTTGTGCTATTTTACTACCAGCTTGCATACACAGGAACTGACAAGGCAAACCAAACTACACTAAATCAATTAATAACTAATTCAACAATAAAACGTTTGATATATTTTGGACCAGTCAGTGCAAAATGACAACTTTGCCATGAGTATCAACAGGAGGAAGCAGCAATTGCAAACAACTGTGATGACTCAATGGACAGCCCTGAAATTAGAGGCTGCAGGACCCTCATTTCCAGCTCTTAGAGGGCAGGACAGAAATAAACAGCAAACTGAAAGCCCTGGCTCACAGCATGGCGTGGAAAAGGGCATTACTGCTGCTGGCCATGTGGCAGGGTGGGAAACCTGATAATATAATATGGGGAACAGTGGGAGATCTCCAGGAAGATTGAAATTTATGTGTCATTTTATCTGTGCAATTACATGGACTCACACACACGCACACACACGTGTATATATATCTATATATCTATATATATATATATAAAACCGTGAAAAAAACCCAAAGCCCTCCCACATACCTTCAATACATAAGTAGTAACCTCAATGCTCCAGGCTTAGTTCTTCTAAAGCAAAAGCTGACAGATTACGTGATAAAGTGTCATTATTTTCCTTGCTGCTCTCCTTCCATTTCCTATCTCATATCCCCCTTCATTTTTTTCTTTCTCCGTAATTTCACTTCTTTTTCCCCCCTTCCATTCCTTGCTCTCCCTACCCCCCATATTAGCATTTCATCCCTGCACTCATTCTTGCTCTTTTCCTGCTGCTTCTGCTCTTCTGTCTTCTTCCCAGTCATTCATTTCTTTCATACTGAATTAATTCTACCCCTGCTCTATGAATCCTGACAATCTATCTGGTTTTAATTGTTGCATTAAACTTAGCTGGACATTTCAGAGAGCTGTGTACATTTAAACTGAGGACCTTTTCAAATTCATCATAATTCAAGTTGATTCCATGTATTTGATACAAGAGCCATATGTTTTTGTGGATCACGTATTGTTTTGCACATGTGAACACTTACGGAGCAGACCTGGATTTGGGTATCCAGTGCTTTTGCTTTCTGAGCTGTCAAGTAATTTTGAGCTATGTAATAGCATTGATACTTTGAAACGGGCAGAGATTTTCTCCACACTGTTAAAAATACTCTTTAAACGTCACAAATGAGAGCTCCCAATGCTGACTGGGCTGGGCTCTCACGGGTGAAAAAGGAGCTTTCCCATGCAGCTCCTGTTCGGGGCCGGCAGGGTGGTAGGGTTTGAGCAGCATCGAGACCACAATGCTTCTTCATCATCCCCATCAGCCTTGTTAACGCCTGTCACAGGTGGTACCACTGCTTTGAAGGTTTTCTGATTCATCCCAACATGCTCCCTAGAAATAATCAATTCACCTATTGCATCCTCAGAGCAGACCTAGGAGCCTTTACTCAGACAAAACTCCTGTGCCTCACCCTGGTGCTAAGTCTATAAAGACGGGGAGACAAGAGGGGGAACATCATAATGGATTCTGGCAAAGGCATGTAAGAACTGACATTTCCTTCGCAGCATCGAACTCAGTAAACTGAACATTAAATCCCACCCTAGGTGTGGGTGTCCCTGGCACATCTTTGTGTCAAATGTGTGCATCTCCAGGGAAAAGTGGACAGAGATTAGGAATGATCTAAATGGAGAGGAAAAGTTCTCACACTGATTCAATTAGAGCAGTAGATGTTGTAATATAGCTTCAAGGGATAACCGAAACTTTTGGAGAGTGCTTCCTCTTTTTTTTCTTTCCCTTTTTCTTTCCTTTGGCTGCTGCCACATGGAGCTCATTTCACATTTCAACTATAATGTAAGTGATACAGATAAACGGTTCTCACATTGTGTCAGATCCACTGGTGCCGAATCCACAGGCACCCTCCTTCAAGGAGTCTGAGAGCACAGCTGTGCTCAGAGGTTTACCTTTTCCACCCTGCTCCTGCCACACCTGGGCTTCTTAAGTGGATGAGTTTTATTTCTGACTGTCAGCCAGAAAATACTGAGTGACCACCAGAAAACAGTCCATCTCACTCAGTTCTCTGGGAAAAAGCACAAAAGTTAAATCATGACAGGTGTTCTGTGCTACAGTGACGTGAGGCACAGGACAAAGGAAGAAATGCTATTAACTGACTGTGTCAATAGAAATCCATACTAACACCATGAGGGTGCACTGAGTTCATTGCTGCTGTGCTGATTTGCACTGGGGATGTATCAGCCCTTGCTCGTTCTGCAATAGCCAACAGTCTGCAAACATCACAGAAGTATTTTGTCTGGGGTCTCTCAGGAGCTGGGGCTGCTTTGTATGCTGTGGTATTGCAGAAATGCTTCAATCTTGCTTTAACAGTAAACAAATATAACCATAGCTACAAAGATAAACCACCAAAAAATTCCCACTCCTGGGATTCCCAATGCAAGGTGAGTGCCTTCTTCCCAGAAATAGTCAGCACCTCATCTTCCCACTGTGCTGGCTCAAGCTGTGGGTATTTAGTGAGTCCAAAATTCAGCTGTGCTCTAGTCTTTGTCAGCTCAGAAGTTGAAAGATTAGAGAAAAAACAACCCTGGAAATCAAGGCAGATAAGTTTGCTCACTGAGGAGAGTTGCCCTAGCCCAGTCCTTGCTACTCAAACTCTCATCCTGCCCTCAGAGCTGGCACACTGACACTGCAACAGTGAGCAGGATGGTGGCTTCACTGTGCCAGGCTGTGCAGCCAGAGGGGGGATTCTTGTGCAGTCCATATTTCTGTGCTGGCAGTGGGTATCACTGTTCATCCCCCAGCTGGGCTGGCTGCTAAGACACAAGGACCAGAGTCATCTTTGTGATTTTCCTCAGCCACTTCAGCCCAGGGGCCGTGGAGAATCCTTTGCAATCCCACTGCCCCGCACAAATCGCCCTGCCCAGCCCCCGTGCAGAACTGAGACAGGGCAGGGTCACCGCCAGATCCCAGCCAGGGCACTCCCAGCAGCACGGAGAATCCAGGATTTCTTTCTAACTGCAGCATCGTTTCGCTGGTCCTTGCATTCCTCTAGGATCCACAGCACTTGAGTTTCTCCAGCAAACCCTGTTTCTCCTACTACTTTATATATAGTCACCTCCTTTTCAAATAAAGGGCAATAGCTGATTATATAAAGAATATTAGAATTCATGTAGAATCTGATAAGTTAGGCCTTAAACTCTGTGACATTGGGAGCTATAGAACTTGGTGATTTTGTTGCATAAATTGTCAATCGCTGCTATAAACTGGCAACAATCCTGTGTCCATGCATTAACAGATGGGAGTAATGTATGGAAAGGGATATTTCCTTGGCTCATACCTCTTTCTTTTTTTCTCATTTCACATTTTGCAATTACAGATGTCCTTTTTCTCCAGATCAGTGGGCTATACAGTGATTTTTTGGGGTCTGAGTAATATAAAATGAAGGTTTACTACCAAAAATGTCAGTAAGTGTGTCCAGACACATTTTCTGTATTTGTAAAGTCTCAGTTGCCAAAGAAGGATTGTATCCTGCATGTATTTACAGGAAAATTTGGCTATGAAGATTACTTGACACCTTCTAGTTCTGCTAGCCAAGTGCTGCTTTTCACAACACTTTATTAAAATTTGTTCGGGGCCACACCCCAAAACACAAGAATTCAGAACGATTTGATACATGAAGGAAATATTCCTTAAAGGAGAGATCAGTGGTTAAAACAACATCAGAGCAATGGTAAAAGCCTGCTGTCAGGACCGAGGGCGAGAGAGGCAACAGCCAGAGAGGGAGAGCAGCAGAGGAGGAGAATCCGCGGGGGGAACGGAGCCGGCAGAAGCAGAAATGTGCAATTGCGCACTTCTAGAGCAGGAATTCCCCACATGGCGGGACCGCACGGAGAACGTCCCCCAGGCTGGGAAACACCTCCCGCCCCCGTGCTCTGCTGGGCGTTTGCTGGAGCTCGGCCGCTGCTGCGGCGGCTCGCACGGAGCCCCGAGGGCGGCGGGACCGGGAGCCGCTCCCGGCGGTGCGGGGCCGGCAGAGGGCAGCGCCGGGCCGGGCTCGGACACTGCCGGACACTGCCTGACACTGCCTGACCACTGCCTGACGCTGCCTGACACTGCCTGACCACTGCCTGACGCTGCCTGACACTGCCTGACCACTGCCTGACGCTGCCTGACACTGCCTGACCACTGCCTGACGCTGCCTGACACTGCCTGACCACTGCCTGACGCTGCCTGACACTGCCTGACCACTGCCTGACGCTGCCTGACACTGCCTGACCACTGCCTGACGCTGCCTGACACTGCCTGACCACTGCCTGACGCTGCCTGACACTGCCTGACCACTGCCTGACGCTGCCTGACACTGCCTGACCACTGCCTGACGCTGCCTGACACTGCCTGACCACTGCCTGACGCTGCCTGACACTGCCTGACCACTGCCTGACGCTGCCTGACACTGCCTGACCACTGCCTGACGCTGCCTGACACTGCCTGACCACTGCCTGACGCTGCCTGACACTGCCTGACCACTGCCTGACGCTGCCTGACACTGCCTGACCACTGCCTGACGCTGCCTGACACTGCCTGACCACTGCCTGACGCTGCCTGACACTGCCTGACCACTGCCTGACGCTGCCTGACACTGCCTGACCACTGCCTGACGCTGCCTGACACTGCCTGACCACTGCCTGACGCTGCCTGACACTGCCTGACCACTGCCTGACGCTGCCTGACACTGCCTGACCACTGCCTGACGCTGCCTGACACTGCCTGACCACTGCCTGACGCTGCCTGACACTGCCTGACCACTGCCTGACGCTGCCTGACACTGCCTGACCACTGCCTGACGCTGCCTGACACTGCCTGACCACTGCCTGACGCTGCCTGACACTGCCTGACCACTGCCTGACGCTGCCTGACACTGCCTGACCACTGCCTGACGCTGCCTGACACTGCCTGACCACTGCCTGACGCTGCCTGACACTGCCTGACCACTGCCTGACGCTGCCTGACACTGCCTGACCACTGCCTGACGCTGCCTGACACTGCCTGACCACTGCCTGACGCTGCCTGACACTGCCTGACCACTGCCTGACGCTGCCTGACACTGCCTGACCCTGCCTGAACACTGCCTGACACTGCCTGACGCTGCTGGACACTGCCTGACACTGCCCCGCACCAGCCCAACCGCAACTGCCTAGGACGTGCTCCTGCCTCAAACCCAAATCATGTCACATGCAACATCAGAAAGGCGCACTGGTGAACTCCCCGCCTCTAATGGAAAACACCTGAGAGTTCTACCAAATCTGTCACTTTTTAAATGAAAACATGAAAAAGGGCTGAGATAAAACAAAACAACAGGGGAAAAAAAAAAAAAAAAGAAGTTGGAATCATGCACTTTGATTCAGATACTGAAAAATTTTCCTCAAGGAATGGAAAAACTGATGAAAAAAAAAAAAAATAAAGGCAAACCAAAATCTTCTGGTGCTTGCAGCAGCCGGAGCAAACATTCTTCACTATAATCCCCTCGCTGCATTCTCGGCTTGGGAAGGGGAAAAAAAAGACCCAAACCCTTCTGTGATGGCTCTTAGAGATTTTGGGACCTTAAGATGTTTAAACAAGTGGTTCCTATTTCTGTTCCAAGGCAACTGGTGACTGTCCCAGACACCACTGGCTGCTCCGGGCTGAACTGAACTGTGGTTTATCAAAAAAAGCGAACCAAGAGGTTTCCAAAGCAAACTCATTGATTTTGGGGAAAGAGTAAGTTAAGTGGACTGTTCCCTGGGACTGGAACTGCAACAGGCCAGGCAGGAGGCTGCTTACAGGAGATATCGTCACTGATGTGTATTTTTAAAAATCTCACTGCTAACTTTTAAAATCTCCTGTTCCTCTTCTTTAGAAAACGTCCCCGTATCTCTGAGGCTTTATAGGAAAAGCAACCTGTAAGGCCAGAGACTGAGAGGCTGCCCCTTGCCACGTCCCTGCCCCTGCTCTTGCCTCTGCCCTGGCTGCCCGGCGGGGTGGGCGCTGCCCTGCGCCCTCCTGCCGCTCCCTGGGAACATCAGATCCATGGCAGGATCTAATGAGGACATGGATGGAAGCGCCTCGGGAGCCCCTTTGGCATTAGCGGGGATCCCAGGGCCGCTCCGGCCGCCGGTGCGAGTCCCTCCTGCCCCGCCTGGGGCTGCTCCGAAGGCAGAAGGGGCTCGCAGCAGCTCTGCCCAGTGCCCGGCGGGCACGGCCCCAAAACCTCGGGGAAAACGCATCGAGGCAGACATTCGGCTGCCCAAATCTCAGACTCCGGCAACCTGCTTTCCCCCGAAAACCCTCCCGGCCTCACCCTGCGCCCGGGAGGTGTTTTATTAGCCAGGCAGCCCGCGGCGGTGATCATTTCTCGAGATTTCGTTATCTGGGCTGTGCGAGCCGTTGCCGGCGCCGCTTCTGGTTCTCCCCTGGGGCTGCTGCCAGCAGCTCCTCGGCGGGGTTGGATGCGGGGCTGGATGCGGGGCTGGATGCGGGGTAGGATGAGGAGCTGGATGAGGAGCTGGATGCGGGGCTGGATGCGGGGTTGGATGGGGAGCTGGGTGCGAGGTTGGATGGGGAGCTGGATGCGGGGTTGGATGCAGGGATGGATGAGGATCTGGATGCGGGGTTGGATGAGGAGCTGGATGCGGGCTTGGATGCGGGGCTGGATGCGGGGATGAATTCGGGGCAGCCTTCATGCCGCAAGAAACAGTCGTACCCGAGCGCGGGGAACAGTCAGGAGCCACATACCAGATGCCTCCGACCTTGTGGCTGACAAGCACCAAGTGATATCACCCCCAAAGCCAGGAGCAGAGGAAGCACAGGTCAACATGTGCCTGATATAATTTTTTTCTGAACATCTTATTAAAAGCAACACCTGAAAAAAAAAAAAAAAAAAAAAGGAAAAAAAAGAGAGATCAGTAGCGAGTGACTCTTCTTTGTTTCTTCCTCCTTTTAATAACTTAGAACATTACGCCTCGTGTTGAGCTCAGCTTCGCCCTGAGCTTTATTGATTGTTTGGGTTTTCGAGGAACAAAACGATAGTAACGAAAAGAATCACAGCTATCGCTGGGGAAAAACGGGTAAATGGACGACGTATCTTAAACAACAGGTTTCTTAGACAACTCTTCTCTGCGACGTGCCTCCAAACCCGCACCTTGGCCAGCACTGCTTGCCCGAAGAAGTGGACGCTACCCCGACAGTCTACAAATCACGAATCTTTTCTACTCCCAGAGCCCATTTACTGAAGTCCCGCGGTTTTTCTTCAGACGCCCCTGCCCCAGGCAAACTCCAGATGCCCATCAGTTGTCAGTGACATGTCCCTCGAGGACCAGCCCGCGGCTTGGGGCCACTCCGTACCCGCATTCACCCCTCGCTGCCTCATGTCATCGCAAGTGGCCACTGTGAACGAGAAAGGTGAAATTCCGTCCCGTTACTTCGCGATCGCTACGAATTTGTTATTCATGCAGGGCGGGGAAAAAGTTCCTTTTGGAGAGAGAAAGAAATTAAACGAAAGTAGGAGAACAATTAGTCTGCCAGCAAAACCGTAGGCTTTGCAGAGACCAGCTGGGAAGTCAGGAGCTTCCGCCGGTGCCAGGAGCCACCTGTGTGCCCGCACCCGCATGTGCCCTCAGGGAAAACCGAGTTTGGCACCTCTGGCACGGCAGTGCAGGGTGGCGTTCCTCGTGCCGTCATTTTATAACGGGAAAAGGCCTTACACACCTCGCAAACCCTCTCTCAAAGGCAGGGCAAGGACAGCCGGTGTATCCCTGTAAAATCGCACCTGATGAGATTTCTCAGGGTATTTGCTCGTAGTGCAACTTGAGGGAGAGCAAGGCTCTCCTTCCCTGCCGATGGGTTCCTGATCTGTGCTCCCCTCCCGCCTCTTTCCGGGACAGCGGGCGAATCCCCGCCGCGGGGGCAGCCAGGGTCCCGCGGGGCGCAGCCCTCCCGGTGCCCGGCGCCGTGTGCCTGGGGCGGGAACAAGCATGAGGTTTTGTCTAAAGCCGAATTCTTCTTCAGGAAACATGCAGCTAATTTTGAACGAATTCCCACCAGCACACCAAATCCTGCAGCTGCTTGTTTGGCCAATAAAACCCCGTGTGGTTTCTAAACTTACGGAAAGAAAAAGGAAAAAGATGTCCATCCAAGTAAACTATAAGTGAAAACTCATTGATTACCTCCGCCTTCCTGTCTCTGATTTGATTAATCATTTGCCATCGTGCTTTCCGAGTCACTTCTGTGTTGGTTTCCCTCTGCCTGAATCCTGGAAGACTTTTCCAGAAGGGCGGCTGTGATGTTGAGACCAACATACTGTAAACAACCACAAGAAGCAGGGCGAATGTTTTCAATACAGCTCGGGGATTAAAATAAACTCATTGGCTTAGGCCAGCCCGAGCGATTGTTTTGGTGAGCGCTTCCCAGGCCCGCTGCTGAGCACATCCCCGAAGGCTACCTGGGGCGGGCGCCAGGAGCCCCTCAGCCCTCCCGCCCGGCCTGTGCTGCGGGGCCGATATACACTGCCCCAGAGCAGAGCCTGCCAGGGCGGCGATGCCTCCCAGACCCAGGGACGGGCTTCTGGTGAATTTCGTGTGGGTGGATGGAGAAGTCGCAGGGTAATCGCAGAGCCGGGAGTCCCTCCCGAGTCCCCTCTCCCTGCGCCCCACCCGCCCACCGCGGTGTGCCCAGGGCTCATCACTGGGCTCTGCAGCGCTTCTCGGGGCTCTCCAGCCTGGTTATCCCAACCCTGCCCGAGCCTGCTACAGCGTCGAGCTTTTTAGCCCTCGAAATAATTATTTCACCTCCTCGTATTGACCAAAGCACCACGCCGGTTGCCCGTTCCCCCTCATCTGAGGCTCCTCCTGCGAGCAGGCAGGAGCGGACCCCGCAGGGCGGGTGGAACCGGGGTCCCCGGTGCCTGCCCGCCCCGTGGAGCCTCCCTCCGGCCGCAGAGGCCGGGCCGGGACACAGCGGGGACCGAGCTGGGGCCGCCGGAGCTCGCCGCGCTACCGACTGTCACACACGCAGAGAGGAGATTTTTTAAAGTAACGAATGTACTTTTTTATTTTTAAAACAAAAATATCGTTTTCGGCTTAACAATAGCCGGATCTCGCTGAATGAAGCCTTTGCATATTTTCCTGTTTTAATTGGTTATATAATAAACAGTCCTGACCCCGTAGTCTCTTTTCAATGAGTTCAGGGTGAAACGCAGACCATGGGACTGGAAATGACTTTTTCACCACTTAAAACACTGACAAGAATACCAGGAATCAGGCGGTATTAAACAGCCGCTCCGGCCGGGGCGGGAGGGAGGGCGCAAGGTAAGAGCTCTGTGTGTGTCTCCTCACGGAGCTTGGCTCTGCCCTGTCCGCTGCCACCGGTACCGCCGCCTCCCCGGTCCCGGCACGACGAAAGGAGCCGGGACAGAGCCCACGGCGTCCCTCATTCAGCACCCCGCCGGCCCGTAGGCAGAGGGCAGCCGCGCCGGGCCGTGCCGTGCCGTGCCGCCGGGGAGCCCTCCCGGCGTCCGGGGCTCTGCTACCCTCCGAGTCCGGACCGGGCTTCAAAGGACCTTTGCGGCCTGCGCAAAGGACCATAGACGACGAGAAAGCTGCGCTCGCAAAACATCCCACGGAGCTGGCAATGCCCCGGGGGCTGGAGCAGCGGAGGAGCGCTGGGAGTCCGCTCAGCCTCGGGGATCAAACTCTGTCCTTCCCCGAGAGACGCAGGCTGCTTCCACGCCCGCTCCGGTCAGGGAGAAAACACCCCTTGCTCTTTTGCTTTCATCTCTCGCCAGCCCTTCATAAACCCAGAGCCTCTCCAAAAGGGCAGCGGCGGGGGCTCAGCAGCCCTGAGCCCCCCTTCCCTGGCTCNGCTCGGCCGCTTGATTTTGTGAGGGGACGGCGGGGCTGGGCGGCGGCGCGGCCGGGGGCAGGTGGGAGCCGCGGGAGGAGGTGACCACTCGGACCACCGCGGGCATCTCTTGTTCCTACGGTGGTGTTCGCGCCCACGGAGCTGAGTGCAGAGGGGTCTGTACGGACTCTGCCCCCGCTCAGNAAGACCTTACACAACGCGCAAACCCAGCGTTTGCCAAGAGTGCGGCGCTCGGCCGCTTGATTTTGTGAGGGGACGGCNCCAGCGGGACAGAACGGGAGGCTCGGCCTTTCCCGGCAAGGGCAGAGGCCGGGCTGCTGCCGGCAGGACCAGCTCTGCCTCGGGCTGCCTCCCGACAGCGCCCGGCGAGCGCAGCCGGGGACGGCGTCCGGACTGTCCCCGAGATTTCACTGCGAGTTTACGTTCAGGGCAGTCTCGGTTTGCGAAGTATAGAAAACGATCGTAATAACATCCTACGGGCGCGATAGCCACAGCTGCCCGGGAGTGGCACAGGGAGCCCGCGGCGAAGGAGAGCAGAGCCCCGGCCGGGCACAGGGAGTCCGGCAGACGGACAGGCCCCTGGCCTGGCAGGGGGAGCAGCCGCAAGGCCCTGCCGGGCCGCTTCTCTCCAAACGCGCAGCTCCCTGCCTCTCTCTGCGGGCTCAAGCGGTCGCTGGTCAAGCACAGCGGGGCCTGACCACTCGGAAACTGGAATAGCCCCAGGGGCTGCACGTCCCGGCTCGGTCCCGGCCTGCCG